>CAUYRH010157000.1:0-20174 GCA_963574655.1 Perodicticus potto | reverse complement strand
TTTTTGCCTTGTTAAGAACATGCCCCCAATTTATTATTTTTTTTTATTGTTGGGGATTCATTGAGAGTACAAGAAACCAGGTTACACCAATTGCATTTGTTAGGTAAAGTCCCTCTTACAATCGTGTTTTGCCCCCAAAAGGTGTGGTCCCTTGCCTTTTGCTGTTTGTTTCTGCATTTTCTTGGCCCCATGACCTTATGTCTGTCTTCTGGTCCCTTCCAGAAGCCTGCAACTGGTCACCCCACCCCACCCCAGGCTTTGTATTATTCTGTACACTGCTGCCAGATTTATCGTCCTTAAAATCACCACCTCCAATGCACCACTTACCTCCAATGCACCACTTACCTGCCCCCCACCTTTGCTGGATGGTCCATGACCTTCATCAGACAAGTCTACAGCAATCTCACTCTTAAGCCACATGCTCTGGCCTCCCCATGGCTTCCCAGCCTCTTACCACCACCACCACACACACACACACACACACACACACACACACACACACACACACACACACACCATTCCTCCACTCCCCAGATCCCCTGTTTAGCAAAAGCATCACTCACCACCTACAAACCCCATGTCCCCGGCATCAAGCTCCTCTCCCCTTCCCACTATGGCAGCCCTGTTTCCCCAGCAGGCTGCCCTCTCCTGCCTCCTGCCCACTGTGGGTCAAGGCCCCCAGAGGCCTCCTCCCAAAGCCTACAGGACTCAGTATCCGCACTGTTCATTGGGCTAATTGCGCACTGCCCTGAAATTCTCCTCTATTTAGCCTGGAACAGCCAGGAAAAGGACTAATGCTATTTAATCTCATGTCTGCATCTGTGACAGTGTATCTCATGACCCCCATAGTATAAACCGCGGCGAGGTGAAGGCTAAGGGGTCCCGGCCTCTCCGCAAAGCGCCCTAGATGAGAGTAGGGGCCCGACATACACGTCAGTCCGTTATTCTTCGCACAAACATAGACCTCAAACAACGAGCCCAGCCGGGGCTGGTCAGAACAGTAAGCCTGGTTTGGCCACCGTATCTCCCGCCGGCCACTTTCATGTCAACTCCCCAAGGAGGGGCCTCACAGGCAGCAGAGCGCCGGGCTCTGGGGGCCACTGCGCCGCTGGAGGCCGCCCCCGCCGCGCTCTGCCAGCTGATTTGGTCATCAGTTTTCCGAGCCCTTTCCTGGTGCCGAGCTCTCGGGGTACGGGGCCCGGGGAAGCCCGAACCCTGAGCCCCGACATTCTCTTTTGATGAAACCACTCCAACCTAGCTCGGGGGGGTCAAAAGCACCCCGGGGAGCCCCTGCCCCTGGAGAGAAAGACGACACTGCTCCTTTAAGTCTGCAGCCAGTTCAGAAAAACAAGCTGTGATTTATATAAGCGGGAAAATCATGTGATTTGCAGGAACGCTTCCTCCTCCTCCGGCCCCCGCCCCCCCGCCGCCTGCGAGCGCTTCCCGAGGGGCCGGGGGAGGGGTGGGGGGAGGGGGGGCGGGCAGGGCAGCGGCCACCAAGCCTGGTCCGCGGGGTCGTGCCAGCTGCGCCTCCGTGCGGCCCGCTGACCCCGGGAAAGGCTGCGGTGGCCTCGGGGGCACAGCAGAGCTTGGTCCCCGGAGGTCCCGGGCCGCCGAGGTCGTCGAAGACGGGGGTCGCAGCAGCCAGCGCACCACCACCACCAACCCCCATGCCGGGCTGGCCTGTCGCCCGGGAGGCGACAGTGCGCTGCCACCGGAGAAACTGAGGCTCTCCCCCAACTTCTCAGGGAGGAGAAAAGCAGGGGCCCCACACTCTGGCTTCCGGAACACACAGCGCGGGGAGAGCAATTTAGGAAATAATTTGGTTGGCAAAAGGCATAATGAAAACAGCCCTTTCCAGAGCAGAGAGGTGGCCCAGGGAACCGACCTGGCTTCCAGGAAAAACCTGAAGTGGCTTTTACAGACATAGCAGGGCGGGGAAAATGTATGAACCGGAGGCCCCGAGTGCAGCACAGATCTTTTAAATATTAGAGGGACGGCGGGGTCGCTCAAGGAGCCCGGGCTTACGAGGACGTAACTCGGACAGCTTCTGAGGGACAGGGAGTCGCTCAGATCCTCCTGGGAGGTTGGAGGGGCAAGACCCGTAAAGGTCATCTCAGTCATTCCTGGGACGAGAGCTAGGAGGGGCGTTAGCCTCTCCCAGTGCCACTTCCTTGCCCTAAACCGCAATGATGAGCCCCGAAATGGCCCAAAGGAAGGAACCCACGGCTTCCCAGAGTGACCAGTTCCAGGGGTTAACGCCTGTAAGTTCCCTTGCATTTTCCTCCACTGGTCATCCGTTGGGGATGGTGTGGGAGCCCAGAGCTCCACTCCGAGGGACATGGCACAGTTAGCAAAGTTGCCCGAGCCTAGTCTCCCGGGCCCTCCCTGCCAGCCTCCCACCTGCCCCCATCTGCATCCCGCCCACCGGCCCCCCCTCCTGCGCACGCTTCCCCTGTCCGCGGGAGGGTCTTCACGCCCCAGGGCCCTCTGCCACACCAGCAGTGAGAAGATCCCTCTGGAAAGGGAAAACTCGAGTTAGGCAGTTATTCCCAATTATTCTTTAATCCTGAAGAAGAAAAATAATAAGGGTTTTGTTCAGTTTTTGTTTTTGTTTTTAACACAGAGTCTCACTCTGGCACCCTGACTAGAGTGCCATGGCATTATAGCTCACAGCAACCTCAAGTTCTTGGGCTCAAGAGATTCTCTAGGCTCGGCGCTTGTGACTCAGCGGGCTAAGGCGCCAGCCACGTACACCTGAGCTGGCGGGTTCGAATCCAGCCCGGGCCGCCAAACAAAAATGACGGCTGCAACCAAAAAATGGCCGGGTGTTGTGGCGGGCGCCTGTAGTCCCAGCGACTTGGGAGGTGGAGGCAGGAGACTTGCTTGAGCCCAGAAATTGGAGGTTGCTATGAACTATGATGACACGGCACTCTATCCAGGGTGACAGCTTGAGGCTCTGTCTCAAAAAAATAAAAATAAAAAAATAAAGAGCAGAATATTAAAAAAGAGAGAGAGAGAGAGAGATCCTCTAGTCTCAGTTTCTATTTTTAGTAGGTCTTGCTATTGCTCAGACTGGTCTAGAACTCCTGAGCTCAAGCAATCCACCTGTCTCGGCTGAGACAGAATGCTAGGATTACAGGGGTGAGCCACCAGGCCCGGCCTAAAAATAGTAAGTTAACACAGGGATTCAAGAAGATAGCACTCTCTTCAGACAAATACTAACTTCACTCACTTAGTAATTCAGTTATGTAGTGGGTCCCTGGTGCTGAGCTGGACACTGGGGGACAATGCGAACAAGATAAACATGGCCCCTCCCTGAGTCCTGACCTTCTGCCCTGCCAGGCTGCCTCCCAGGACAGGAGGCCCACTTGACTTTCCTCCCTCCCCAGCATGTGGGCTCCTTCTCAGCCCCTCCAGCGGTTGTTACCCCCAGCCCCAGCTGCTTGTGTCCCCTGTGTTCTGCCAAGAGCCGTTTCTATCCAAAGGCACTGACTCTCAGAGGATTGGGTGGGGGGGGGCATAAGAAATAACTCAAAGGCCTGTTCAGAAAATGGCATAAAAGTTGGCAGCCTCCCTGCCAAAAAGGAGGCAGCCACCAAATTAGGCCCCACTGTCCTCTGTGCCACCTGCTTTCTCTCTCGCGCGCGCGCTCTCTCTCTCTCTCTCTCTCCTTCCTTTTTTTCCTTATAAGCCTGGCTGTCCCACAGGTCTCCTCTTTCCAAAGCTTCCTGTGCCACGGACCTGCCCATCTTAAAGTCCTCTGAGGTCCTTCACACAAGCCTGCCCAAAGTCTGGTGCCTTTCTGCTATAAGGCCTTCTCACTGAGGGTGCGCTAACACATCCACCCTTACACAAGTGTGCTGACTTCCACCTTCCAACCCTGCTAGACCATCTTGGCCCCTGCCTTGTTCCCAGTATTTCCCTGATTTCTCCTGCTTCCAGCCTCCCACAGCCATTCACAAGCACAGCCTGATAATGTGCAAAGGGAGACCTGGCAGTAAGCCTGTGGCGAACAAACATTCTAAATGAACAAACAGAAATTATGGCCCCAAGCCGAAAACACCCTGGAAGCCACAACTCTTTTACCTTTAAAATAAGCCACATCTGGACCTCCAAGGACTTAAAAAAATGCAATGAGTGAATAAGTGAAATCAGCTCATCATGGACACTGCCTCTTTCAGGAAATGGAGCCTCAGAAGAAAAAAGATATCCCCTGTCCCTGCCAAATTCCATTCTGCTTCAAATTAGCTTTCCAGTAAAATGAGGGGGCTATACTAACTGGTCTTCAAGGTCCTCCTAGCACCAAAGCTCTGAGATTCTACGTTTCCTTTAAACAAGCTTTTAGAATGTTCCACATTCTCATAACTGAATAGGAAATGCATTTGTGCTCTGGGCTGAAGCTCGGAATTGGCCTTTCGTGACAGTATTTTCGGGTCTGTTTCTCTTTTTCCCTTCCCTGAAAGGGCCTCTGGTCTTTCCCAAGCTGCCTGAGTTGAAGGAACATGTAGCTCCCACCCCCAGAGTGGAGGGGCCCTGGAGAGGGAAAGCTGGCCCCGGCCCAGCGCTGGCTTGCCTCTGACTGCAGGGACATTCTTTCCTCTCAGCCAGCAGGGAACTTCTGGAACTTCTAAACAGCACATCCTCGGGCTAGCCCAGACCCCATGGCATCCTGCACCCTAGTTTACAAGCTTTTAGTGGTGACTAGCACATTTGGCAGACTTCTTTGAGCATGAGCCAAGCCAGGCCCTTTCGCCAGGTCCCGACTAACAAAGGGATGCTGGTCTGGACCAAACATGGGGTCCAGCCAGACAAGCACAGAGCCTCGGTTCCTTGGGCCAAGGCTGGAGAAGACCAGAGGGAAATGTCCTCGGCCGGCCTCACTGCAGTCTCTGTCACCACACAGGCTGGTCCAGAGATTTCAGGATGCATCAATGATTCCAGGCAGGACTCCATCCCCAGCCCACACTCAGCCCAGGCCGGGGAATCACCAAGTATTCCCAGCAGCATGAAGCATGTCTCACTTTCCATCCCAGGCTCCTCCGGGGGCTCTGGGTGGCAGCAGTCTGGACACTCTCACTGCACTCCTGCTATGTCTGGTGAGTCCAAAAGGCATGTGTCCATCAGGGACGGTCACAGCCCCATGTCTCTGCTTTTAGACAACTTTAGAGAGAATGCCGTTCTGAAAGCTCAAGACACATTCTGGGCTCAAAGCTCCGTCTTTGTCTCTCTTCCCCATGCATATGGAAATCTCAGAGGCAGTAAACCAAGGAGAAGGGGCCTCCTCACCTACCCAGGCTGTGCCTTGTCTAGATTTTGCCAAAGGCCTCTGAGAAGATGCAGCACTGCCTCCCTTAGGCGTCTAACCAGGGGCCCGCTGTGTGCTATTCAAGCAGATGGCTCCAGCCCCATCCTCCCAACCGCAGGGACCACAGCATGGTGCCTCCTCAACCTCACAATCCCTCTCAAGTCTTTCCCCCACCCCAATCTGTGTGCCGAGATTCTCAGAGGCTTTGTGCTTCCTCTGGTGACCTCTGGCTTCTGCCTTTCAGTTCCACCAGCCCTCTTCTCCTGTAGCTGCTGGCCTCTCCCCTCTTTATCACCCTCCACAGAGTCCATGCTCACATAGCAGCAGACCGTCACTCAAGGTGATGGTCATGGAGGGGGTCACAGAGGGCAAGTGACAATGGGTAGTACTAACAGATGTTGCACTCCCAAGCATTCATCCACCATTCCCCATCTCTCTGTTCCCTGAGTCCCAACTTAAGCCACATTCTCTCTTGCCTCTCTCCTCTTCCAGACCAACTCCCTGTCCCTGTGGATTCCTCTTGCAGAACAATTTGTCTTGCCTTCAGCATGCCTGAGGGTCTCCTTGTGCTCACCAGAGGCTTCCCCATCAGGGAAAATCATAGCCTAATACTCTAAAAGAGGATAGATGCTAGCCCCTCCCTTAGAACGATAAAGAACAGCATTTTGTTTTCTATGTAACATTTTCTTCCTATCCACCCCCCACCACCACCCCCTTACATCTGGTACCCCTGACAGTCAAGAAATCCACCCCAAATAGTTCCTGCTCTCTCTTTCTTTTTTTTCTTTTTTTTACTCCCTTTCAGTATGGAGCATTTGGTAGTCAGCACCCCCCTTGTAGTTGAAAATGGTGATCCAGTTAAGTATAAGTCATCATAAAACACAGACAATGGGACAAATACTGTGTAGTCCCCTTACATAAGGTAGCGAGGGTAGCCAAATTCTTAGAGACAGAAAGTAGACTAGTGGTTGCCACGGCCACGTGTTTAGTGCATATGGAGTTTCAGTTTGGGAAGATAAAAAAGAGGGATAATGGTGATGGTTGCACATCAACGTGAATGTACTTAAGGCCACTGAACTCTACCCTTCAACATGGTTAAACTAGTAAGTTTTACATTTTGTATACTCTACCACAATAAAAAAATAATAAGCAACATTCATTCCAACCCCAAGAGGGACTGCGTAACTTTGGTGCACAACTGTGAACATCTGTGCACAGCATTTGCAAGCTAAAGAGATCACCCTCACCTGCTCTCAGACTTGGGGTTCACTCATTTTTCTGCTGACTGCTCCCCCAGATTGCTGTAGGGATGTGCTCCCTTTCAAACTGATGGGAAGCACGGAGCAGTTGCCACTGGAATGGGAGCTGTTCAGACCTTGGTTTTATGTGTAGTTCAGTCATTAGCTAGCCGTGCGGCCTTGGGCAAGTTGTTAATCTTTCTATCTCAATGTCCTTATAAAGAAAATGGAGAAGCTAATAGCCAGTCCCCAGTGAAATAATGGATGTGGACACAGGTTCAGAAGTGTGTGCAGGCTGGCTTCATCATCTGTTTCACTTTCTCAAACTAAAAACATCTCAAACATAAGGAAATTGCTACCTGGAAACAAGGTGGTGGCCAGTAAGTAGCTCAGTAAACACAACCTGAGAATAATACTTTGATCTTGGGCAAATATCCCTAAAACATCCTCCTCCTCAAAGGTAGAATGAAGCAAAGTCCTTCATAGTCTGGTCTGTACCAGGAAAACTCCGTTCTGTCGAGACACTTATCTCCCCCATGATTAACTTTTTTTTTAAATTTGTTGACAATCAGTGCAATTCCATCCACGATTAGCTTTTATTCAGAGCCAGTATTCTGCTTTGTCTATGGGTTGCCCCTGGCGTTGCTTCAATGAGGTATGGAGTGGGGATCCAAGGAGGAGGAGTACAGCTGGGGGAGGAGGGGTGAGAGGGCAGAGAGAAGAGTTGTATCCCATGAGCATGTGTTCACATATGGCCCTCTAATAATGGTGACTGTCAAAAGACAGACAAAATCATGCCAGCACAAGTAGCGTGGCTGTGTGACCACAAATCTCATTTAAAAAGGTGACAGAAAAGTGGCTTCAATTGGTGGTATTTGCTGCCCCTCAGTCTGACCAACCAGCCAGTGTCACTGCTGGAAGCCATGCTTCTTTCCCTCAAGCCTGAGGAAGAAGGTCACCATGGCCTGGGTGAGTGCACGCCCTTTCTGCTTTTGGCCACCTCAGCCTCACCACGACCCCCTCTGCCGTCCCTTCCCACCTCTGTGGAACCCCCTGGCCACTCTCAGGCCTGTCTCCCACACCTCACAGCAACCCAGCCTAGCCCAGATGGAAGTCATCTGGTCAGGGCTTCAGCCTGATTCCAACAGTAATTACATCATGCTTGTCCACACCCTTTCCCACATCACCTCCTCCTGAGGCCCCTTCCCACTCACACAGCCAGTGCCAAGAGTGAATGGAAGCAACCCCAAAGGAACCCAGGCTGGGGTGGTGTCTGGGGACACAACCAGGGCCCAAGGCTTGGACCACGTACAACTTCAGGCTCCAACCTTGTCCCGCCCAGCCTCCCAAGTGGCCGCTGCACTCCACTGCAGAACCTAAAAGAACTGGCTCTTCATGTACAGCCACGGAAGGGTAGGGACGCTTCCTGCAAAGCTGCTCTCCCACAGGGCAGCCAGCCTCCCTTCTCTCCTCTGGCCTTGGGATACTCTCGGTCATCTGGCCTGCTGCGGCCCCACAGCCAGCCAAGGTGTCTGCAGAATACACCACACCGCAGGTTCAGGGACCCAGAGGGTTAGAGGGCCATGGTAAGGCTCTGAGGATGTCACTGTGAGTTCCAAAATGCCCTTTTCCATTTTGTGGGATTTTAAGTTTTCTTGATACCCAGGCAGACCCAGGGGACTTTGACCCCTTGGGCACCTGGTACAATAAACTGTCACTGCAAATGGGCCCCATCTCCACCCTGCCTCTCAGAGGTAGCCTGTTTAAGAGCAAGCTGCTCTAACCTTACCACACCTTCCTGGGAGCTTGGGAGGAGTCGGGTGGAGAGCAGGAGTGGAGGTGCTGAGCTGTCACTCTGGCTGGTTGGTCCCCGGAAGGGGAGAGAATTCGAGAATTCCCTTTCATGAAAGAGCTAGAGTAGTTCTTTACAAGAAATGGGAAGTGTCACCAGCCAGACACCAGCACACCCTGGAATGCATGGGCCTCAGCTCTACCAGCTGTCCTCAGCTCCTTGATGGAGCTGGGGGCAAGAGAAGCCAGGCCCCTCTGAGGCCCTCACCCCAGGCCCCTCCAGCCTGTGCTCTCACAAAGGCACCCTCTGTCACAGCCTCCCCCGCTACCCACTCTCCTGCACTCCGCACACACATGCACTTCCCACAGGAGAAGATTCCAAGCCGAGCTAATGTCGGACACCGTCTCCAACAACATGCTGGAACAAAGGCTGCTCATGACTAACTGCCGGGCGCCTGTCAGGGCTCAGGCAGACGCAATTACGGGGAGAGGCGAAGCCACACTCGCAGCCACACCTGGCCGTACAGTAAACAGCACTTTTTCTTGTCGAGTTGGGGGGAGCTGAGAGACAGGGAGGCGACAAACCACAATTTGAATCATTTGGAGAGAAGCTATAAATATAATAATGAGTCATTTGTAAAATATAATTTCATCCAAAAGCCTGGAAAAAATAGGAAAGCAGTTCTTGTGCTATTTCAGGCTAAATTGTTCAAGGGTGTTCTGCCAGAGAACCTGGGGAAGGGACCCAGCTGCCCACCAAGAACCCCCTCCAGAGAGCCACCTCAGACACCACCTTCCCGGCTCCTCAGAAAATCCTGAGGTTGGAATGCTCTGTGTTTCCGAGTTCACTCCTCAGAGAGCTGATAAGAATCAGGGACCAGCCAGTCTGGCATCCAGGCTGTGCAGCCTGAGAACAGTTGAGGACAGGCACGCTGTGGGTTTTGGAAACTCTTCCCCAGCCTTGGGGCCCTAACAATCTTCTGTGCACAGGGTGGCTTTCCCAGCGTGACCCTAGGGTCTCTTCCAGACCACTGGGAAGCCTCAATTTCAGCTGAGGGCCCAGCTGCTCCAAATAAAAAAGGAGCAGGCTTCCTAAAGCTCTGTCTGGGGCAGGGGTTGAGGTCGCTAGACAAGGCCCAGGTGGTCACTGCCATTCTGGGTAGTTGTAAAGAGCATGAGTTCTGGAACTAGACTTTTCTTAGGTTCACCTACAGCTGGGCCACTTTCTGTGCGACCTGGAGAAAGTCACTTAGCCTCTCTTGGCTCTATTACCTCATCTATTGGATGGGTTTAATCATAGCACCTTCCTCAAAGGGTCATTGAAAGGATGAAATGAGTTAATATGTAAAGCGCTTAGAATAGGGCCCGGGCCAGGCTCCACACCTGTAGTCTCAGCTACCCAGAAGGCTGAGGGAGAAGGATCACTTGCGCCCAGAAATTCAAGGCTGCAGTGAACCGTGATCATGCCACTGCACTCTAGCCCAGGCAACAGAACAAGACTGTCTCAAAAAATAATAATAATAATTTTAATTTTCTGCTTTTTGAAATTTGGGTCTCACTCTGTTACTCTGGAAAGGAGCATTCTACCTACCATTTAGGGGCCACACAATAGTCACGGTCTTAAATCATCTTAGAGCAACTGTATACCTCCTGAGCTTTAACCTCCATCCTTCCTTTTCTCCTTCTCCTTTCTTCTCTGCCTCCCCTTCCCTCTTTTCCTTCCTCTTCATGCTAAGCCTCTCCTCCTTCCCTGTTTTCTAATCCCAGGGCACAGCCGGGAGGATAGGATGAAATTAAAGTACTCAAAACCTCTGCCCCAGGATAAAGCCATCAGGTCCTTTTACCCTGTTGCTGAGAATGGCTTTGAAAACCTTCAACAAGACTTCTCCCTGACCCCCAGAAGTCCCTCACACCCCAGAATCCCAGAAGTGGTGGACCAAAATAGTCTCCATGTCAAAGTTTTGCATTTTTCTTTCTTAGAAACCAGAGCACTACAGACAGACCTAGTCCAGAGGGAAAGTAAGAGGGTGTTTATGCAGTAGGCGTCCTTTCTCCTGTGACTGCCAAACCGCCACCTCCTCATGCTTTGCCAAGGCTATCCCCACCACCTTGGGTGATCCTCCTCCTCCCTTGGCCTGGACAACTTTTTTTCCTATAATTTTTAATATTATGAAATACCAGTCAATGTTCCATTTCCCTGAATGACTTACAAATTTCTTTTTCCTTTCTTAGCATTGTTGTTTGAATTAGGATGCTAAACAAGATCTATACATTATGATTGATTAATAAGTCTCTGAAGTCTCTTATAGTTTGTAGTTCTGTCTCTATGAAAATTTCCCCTTGCACTGTGTCTGTGTGTGTGTGTATGTGTGAAAAATCTTGTTGTTTCTCCAACAGAATTTTCCAAGTCTGGATTTTTTTTTTTTTTAATTAAAACACAGTGGTGTCATTTAACATGTTTCTTTGTCCTTTGCAAATTCAATAAGTTGGTAGCCACGTCAGGTTTGGTTACTATTAATAACTCTTTTGTTCTTATTTTTTGACAATATTAACTTCACACAGGTGGTAAAGTGTATATCTCCATCAGAGTATATAATATCTGGCTACCCTACCTTTTTCATATATCGATTGTTGTGATCATTCCTTAGATTAATTAATGCACTTAAGATTGCAAAATTGTGTTATTCTATTCTATCATTCCTTCATTCATTAGATGGAACCCCCTGTTCCAATGCTCTTGATTGCTTTGTATAAATTCAGGCTTCTATCCTGTAAAATTTTTCTTTCACTTAAAGAACTTCTTCATGAAAGGTGGTGTATTTTGACCAAGCCAAATAAAGATATTGCTTTAAAAAGGGGGGGCGGCACTTGTGGCTCAGTGAGGAGGGCACCAGCCCCATATACCGAGGGTGGCAGGTTCAAACCCGGCCCCAGCCAAACTGCAACAAAAAATAGCTGGTCGTTGTGGTGGGCACCTGTGGTCCCAGCTACTCGGGAGGCTCAGGCAACAGAGTTGCCTAAGCCCAAGAGTTGGAGGTTGCTGTGAGCTGTGACTCCATAGCACTGTACAGAGGGGGACATAGTGAGACTCTGCCTCTGTTAAAAAAAAAAAAAATGAACTTCTGTCAACATTTTCAATAGTGCAAGTCTATTGGTGATAAATTTCTTCATCATTCCTTTTTCATGTCTAAAAAAGTTTGTTATTTCTTGTTATTTGTTATTTCTTTGTTGTTTTCTTCTTCTTCTTCTTTTTTTTTTTTTTTTTTTTTTGTTGCAGTTTTTGGCCAGGGCTGGTTTGAACCCACCGCCTCCAGCGTATGGGCCCAGCTCCCTACTCCTTTGAGCCACAGATACCACTCTTCTTTATTTTTTTTCTAGATAGAGTCTCACTTTGTCACCCTCAGTAGAGTGCCATCGCATCACACTTCACAGCAACCTCCAGCTCTTGGGCTTAGGTGATTCTCTTGCCTCAGCCTCCCAAGTAGCTAGGACTACATCATCATTTTTGAAAGATGTTGGGTACAGAATTCTAGGAGGCTGAGCACAGTGGCTCACATCTGTAAGTGTGACTGTTTGAGATCAGGAGTTTGAGACGAGCCTTAGCAAAGTGAGGTTGCCTCTCTACTAAAAATAGAAAAAATTAGCTGGGTGTGGTGGCATGCACCTGTAGTCCCAACTACTTGGGAGACTGAGGTAGAAGGATTGCTTGAGCCCAGGAATTTAAAGTTGCTGTGAGGTAGGCTGTGGCCATGGCACTCTAGCCTGAACAACAGAGTTAGACTCTGTCTCAAGAAAGAAAAAATATAGGAAGGAAGGGGGGAAAGAAGAAAGGAAAGAAGGAAGGAAGGAGAGAGAAAAAGAAAAAGAAAAGAATAGAAAAATTCTAGGACGATACTTTTTATTAGATATTGTTCCATTGTCTTTTGGCTTTCATTGTTTTCAAAAAGAAGTCTGCTGTCATTTTAAACTTTGTTCCTCTGTACATAATGTATCCTGTTTTCCTCTGGCTGCTTTAAAGCTATTTATCAATATTTCTCACTGGTTTTAAGCAATTTGATTATGATGTGTCTTGGTGTAATTCCTCAGTTTTCTGTGCTAAGAGTTCACTGAGCTTTTTGAATTTGAGGCTTTATAGTTTTCATTAAATTCAGAATGTATTTGGTGATATGTCTTCAAATATTTTTCTGAGACTCCAATTATAGAAATATTAAGCCACCTGAAGTTTTCTTACAGAACACTGATGCTTCATTCTTTTTTGTTTTTCTCTATATTTCTTCTCCATGTTTCATTTTGGATGGTCTCTGTGAACATATTTCAAATTCATTTGTTTTTTCTTCTTCATTTTTCTTTTCTTGTTTTTCTTCTTTAATTTCAACCACTATTTTTTTATTTCACATTACATTTTTTATCTCTAGAAATTTGATTTGAATCTTTTAAATCTTCCATGCCATTATTTAACATGCTTAATCTTTCTCTTACTTTCTTGAACATATAACCATTTTAACATCCTTTTCTACTAATGTCTTTTTCCTAATATCTATGTTTGGGGGGGAGCTGTGCCTTTTTATTGATTTTCTTTCTTTTTCTTTCTTTTTTTTTTTTTTTTTTGAGGCAGAATCTCAAGCTGTTGCCCTGATTACAGTGCTATGACAACACAGCTAACAGCAACCTCAAACTCTTGGGCTTAAACAATTCTCTTGCCTCAGCCTCCCAAGTAGCTGGGACTACAGGCACCCACCACAATGCCCAGCTATTTTGTTGTTGTTGTTGTTGTTGCAGTTGTCACTGTTGTTTTAGCTGGCCCAGTCCAGGTTCGAACCTGCCAGCCTCGGTGTATTTGGCCAACGCCCTACCCATTGAGCTACGGGTGCCGCCCTGATTTTCCTGTCTATGGGTCATATTTTTCTAATTATTTGTATGCCTGGTAATTTTTGACCAATGATAGACATTGTGGATTTTACCTTACTAGCTGCTAGATACTTTTGTATTCCTTTACCTACTCTTGAGCTTTGTTCTAGAACACAGTTAAGTTATTTGGAAACAGTTTAATCCTTTCAAATTTGATTGCTTTTAAGCTTTGTTAGTTAGAACCAGAACATCCATTGATCTCGAGCTAATTTTGCCCCATTATTGATATAATACCTTTCTGAATACTCTATCAGATACCTGTGATTTATGAGGTTTTCCATAAAATCTGGCGGGTGAGAACAGAAACTGTTCTTCACCTTGTGTGAGCTCTGGGGATTGTGTCTTCGGCTCATTTTGTGTGGTTATTTCCTTTGACTCACATACTTTCTTTACACAGTTGCCTTCATCAATACTCAGCTGAAAACTCAAGCAAACCCTCAGCAGATTTATTTCTTCTTCCCCTGCCCCAATGTCTTCTCCCTCACCCTCCTCCTTCCTCTCTCTGATTCCTCTCCTCTCTGATACACTGCCCTTCAAAACTCTAGCCTCCTAGCTTCCTTGGCCTCCCTGGACACACAAAGGTTGTTGGACTCTTCTTGGGTTCCTCCTTTTTGTGCTATAGCCTGGAAATTCCCAAAGCAGTGGACTGGAATACTTGTAGAGCTCAGCTCACTTGTTTCACCTCTCTCAGACATCACTGTTCTATGTAGTCTGATATTCAGAACCATTGCTTGATATATTTTTGTACAACTTTTTAAATAAATTCCATCCCTGTTATTCCATCTTGGCCAGAGACGGGCTTAGATGACTCTACTTAAATTTGTATATGCAACTCAGGACCCTGGTTTCAGAAGATTTCCTTGTGCCCCACCATTATCTCCACCACTACACGTGAATTCCCTTCCTTGGTGAGCTTATAATACCCTACCTGTGAGTATGATTATTGTTCATGATTCTCTCTTTAGGGCCACTGTGTTGCTTTCTTTTTTTTTTTTTTTTTTGAGACAAAGTCTTGTTTTGTCACCCCTGATAGAGTGCTGTGGTGTCACAGCTCACAGCAACCTCCAACTCTTGGGCTTAAGTGCTTCTCTTGCCTCAGCCTCCAAAGTAGCGGGGACTACAGGCATCTGCCACAATGCCCAGCTGTTTTGTTGCTGTTGTTGTTGCAGTTGTCATTGTTGTTTAGCAGGCCCCAGCCAGATTCGAACTCACCAGCTTCGGTGTATGTCGCTGGCACCCTACCTAGTGAGCTACAGGCGCTGAGCCACACTGTGTTGCTTTCTGGTCTCTAAATTTATCTGGGATAAAACTGTGTCCATACATGTTTGTTATCCTCTTTGGTATCTGACATACAGTAAGTGATGAATTAAAAGTTTAGGGCAGTGTTTTTCAACCTTTTTTATCTCATGGCACACTTGAATATATAGTTAAACTTCCACCGCACACTTAAATTATGTTGATCAAAAAAAAAGAGTAAAAAAAAAAAAGAATATACTTTTGAACTTCTTTTGAAAGTAATTTAATTAACAATCCTTAAAAATGTTTGCAGCACACCTAAGATCCTCTCAGAGCAGACCAGTGTGCCATGGCACACCAGTTAAAAAATCACTGGTTTAAGAAAATGAAGAGAAACCCATAATCACTTGGCCATCACCAGGTAGAACTAAACAATGATAAGACTATATCTGTATCTGGTATATGCTGTTAAACTCATCATAAACAGTGGACATTGACACTGACAGCTGTCTCTGGGCTCTTCTCTCATCCTGAACTGAGCTGGCAGCATCCAGAACACTCTCAAGAATGTGACTTTAAATATCCTGACCTTGACTATTCCAAGACTCTCAATGGAGGTTGTGTGGACACATGAGTCGCCCTTATGCCAGAAAAGTGTAACTGCTTCACTAAGGCTCTCAGAATACTCCCTGTCCTGAGGTGAGGTGCAGGGAAGAAAATAAACATGGAAAAACACTCTCTCTGATGTTTGGTATATTCTCTACCTCTCGCAGATGTGTCCAGAACTCTCTGCCAATACAAGGAACACTGACAAAAGATCCTAGGTATACTCATTGCCAGCTTGCTGTCTGGACAAGGCACCCTCAATAGAAGGAAAGCAGGATCAGGCAGGATTAAGGAGCAGAGGAGCAGGAACTCAGAACAGATCAGTCCCTGGGATGACAGTCCACACACATGCCAAACCCAGCTGGACTCTGGAAACCCATGCTTTTCAGGCCTCAGAGAACAGGCTTGGCTGAGCTCATACTCTGTAACCTACATAGTGCACAGATACCATCAGGACGAAATAAGTCTTGCTGCTTCCTTTAAGGAACGTAATGATTTATATTCCTTAAATGCAATGTTTCCCAAATGGGGTTCCCGAGCCACCATCATGTGAATCATCAGAGATATTTATTCATAATGCCCAATCTCAGATGGAAGGAATCAGACTCTTCGGGGATGAAGCACAAGAATCTGTTTTATATTTGTTTGTTTCATTCTTTCTTTTTTAGAAACAACATCTTACTCTGTCACCAGGCTAGAGTCTAGTAGCACAATCATACATACACCTGGGCTCAAGCAGTCTTCTCACTTCAGCCTCCCAAGTACCTTGGACTACAGGTGCAGGCCAATATGTCAGGCTAATTTTTTTTTTTTTTAGAGATAGGGTCTGGCATGTTGTCCAGGCAGATCATAAACTCCTCGCCTCAAGCAATTCTCCTACCTCAGCCACCAAAGTCCTGAAATTACAGGCAGGAGACACTGCACCCAGCCGAATCTGTGTTTTTGTTTTTGTTCTTGTTTTTTGAGACAGAGTTTCACTCTCTTGCCCAAGGCAGAGTGCCATAGCATCATCATAGCTCACAGAAACCTCAGCCTCTTGGGCTCAAGCAATCCTCTTGCCTCAACCTCCTGAGTGGCAGAGAATACCTGTGCCCACCATAGCACCCAGCTAGTTTTTCTATTTTTAGTAGAGACAGGGTCTCACTCTTGCTCAGGCTGGTCTTGAACTCGTTGAGCTCAAGTGATCCATCTGCCTCATCCTACCAGAGTACTAGGATTATGGGCATGAGTCTGTATTTTGGACACATCTGTGAGAGGTAGGGAATGTACCCAACCTCAAATCTGTATTTTTAATAAATTTCTTATGTATACAAATGTGTGGAAACCTCTAGTTTAATGTTTCATCTCTGTGAAGATAGATTAATTGTGTTTTAGGACCTGGGAATTATGCTATCCATGTCATCTGGGCTTAAGGTTTCTTTGGCACTATAAATCCCATAGTGGGATTCAGGTCTATTTGCTTCTGGTTGATTTTATGAGCCAGTATATAAACCAGATTTCTTGCTGAGGCTAGTATTTGAATGTGGGATCTGGCCTGGGTATTTCTTTCTCTAAGGAAATGATAGACCTCAGAGCTCTCCCCAAACACCCAGCCTATATTTAATCTTAAACTGCACCTTCGAACAATTTGAAGAAACAGGCTGGAAGGCACCCCAGATCCTTGCTTATAGGTTGTGTCCCACTTACCTCTACGGAAGAACACTCTCCCCTTGTTCTGGGGAGAGTAAAAACCAGGCGTACTTGTACTTCAGTGCACTCCCTCATCCCTGCTTCTGCCCAGTCTAACACACCTCAGGGCAAAGCTTTTAGGGTTTTCCACTGTTCTCCTAGTTACTAGAATCTCAGACCCTTTTTTACCCTTTTCTTTTAGGGAAAAGGGGCTTCTCTTTTCAAAGCTGTATTTTCTTCCTTCTCTCTTTGGGGTAGGCTAGTTTGAACATACTTTTACCTTTTTACAGCACCTTACTAATAGCAACAAGAGGGAGCCAATCCAGTCTAACACTCTACATTTTTCTACTAATTAATGTTCTGCTACAGCCACTGTAGGCCCATCATCTAAATCCCAAGATATAATAGGTAACTGTATGAGTATAACTTGTTATATTAGCAGGCCACTTTCTCAACTCAAGAGTAGGGGTTCTTACTTCCCTTCCTTTTACCTCTTTGTTTGAATCGCTTTTTAGGCCTTTCACTTGAAACCCCTTACTCATGGACCAGGCTCAGTGGCTCACGCCTGTAATCCCAGCACTCTGGGAAGCCAAAGCTGGAGGATCCCTTAATCTCAGGAGTTTGAGACCAGCCTGAGCAAGAATAAGACTCTGTCTCTATTAAAAATAGTAAAACTAGCCAGTCGTTGTGGCAGATGACTCAGGAGGCTGAGGCAGGAGGATCACTTGAGCCCAGGAGTTTAAGGTTGCTGTGAGGTAGGCTGATGCCATGGCACTCTAGCCTGGGGCATCAGAGTTAGCCTTTGTCTCAAAAAAAAGAAAAGAAAGAAAGAAAGAAAGAAAAAAGATAGTCAGGCATTGTGGCAGGCACCTGTAGTTCCAGCTACTTGGGAGGGTGAGGCAAGAGAATCGCTTAAGCCCGAGAGTTTGAGGCTGCTGTGAACTGTGATGACATGGCACTCTACTCAGGGCGATAGCTTGAGACTATGTCTCAAAAAAAAAAAAAAAAGAAAAGAAAAGAAACACCTTACTCTTATTCACAGAACGAGTTTCTGTATCAGTCAGGAATGTTTATGTTGGAATAAGCAAAAATCCAACTCGATGGGCTTAAACAACACAGAGAATTTACTGGCTCACATTACGCTAAAGTCCAGAGGGAAAAGCGCCTTTGAACAAGGCTCAATCCAAAAGTTCATACAGTGTCACCAAGGACTCACTTTCCCCTCTCTCCCAGTCTGCCTTTTACTGGGGGCTTCATCATCGTGTTTTACACTGTGGCCTTCCAGCAGCAGCTCCAGGTTCTCCCATACCTGCCGCAAAGTGGCCTCGGCAATTCAGACCTCACATCCTCACACTACTAGCTGCTGCACGTGTCCTGAGCCTCCTGTTCTCTCACCAGTTTGAAATGGGGTCAAGTGCCCATCCCTGAACCAGTCATGTGGCCAGTGTGCTAAGTGGCTCGGAGATGGCTGGGAATAAGAGTGCGTCCCTCTCCAGTTACAGTTGAGAATGTGAAATCCTCTAAGGCAGTGGTTCTCAACCTTCCTAATGCCGCGACCCTTTAATATAGTTCCTCATGTTGTGGTGACCCCCAACCATTAAATTATTTTCGTTGCTACTTCATAACTGTAATGTTGCTACTGTTATGAATTGTAATGTGAATATCTGATATGCAGGATATATTTTCATTGTTACAAAGGGCTGGCAACCTACAGGTTGAGAACTGCTGCTCTAAGGGAAGGCCACATGCTATGGCAAGGCACTAGGAATAGACCCTGGGTGGATGATCACAAGGAGTTTATAGCCAAATAGCCAAAAAATTAGTGTGGGCTACTAATCTTTCCCCATACTATAGCCGAAGTGATCCTACTAAATCTCATATTCAATCCTGTCACTGCCCTGAGTTGACTCCTTCAGGCTTCCCATGTCCCTTAGAATCAGAGGTACTTGTTAACAAGGCTTCCAGAGTCCTGTGTTACCTAGTTACTCTTCATCCCCTCCAGCCTTCTCTACTCTTCCTCCCTCTCACTTCAGGTAAACTGACCTTTTTGCTGTATTTAATTTGCCCGACCTGAGCTTTCAACCATGCTTCCACGCTAACCGAACACTTTCATTGCACTTCCTGCAATGAATTAGTTGGCTAATCCCTAACTCAATCATCAGATTCCTTTTTTCATTTTTTTTTTTTTTATAAAGATTCTCCAGGTGGCGCCTATGGCTCAAATAAGGTGCCGGCCCCATATGCCGCAGGTGGCGGATTAAAACCCAGCCCCGGCCAAAAACTTCAAAAAAAAAAAAAAATAGTCTCCATCACCCTGGGTAGAGTGCCGTGGCATCATCATAGCTCATAAGAACCTCAAACTCTTAAGATTGAGCAATCCTCCTGCCTCAGCCTCCCAAGTAGCTGGGACTACAGGCTGTGCTATGACGTCCGGCTACTTTTTCTGTTTTTAGTAGGAATGGGATCTCACTCTTGCTCAGGCTGGCCTCTTACTCTCTTGCCATGGGTAGAGTGTCACATCATCACAGCTTACAGCAACCTCAAACTCTTGGGCTCAAGCAGCCCACCTGCCTCAGCCTCCCGGGATGCTGGGATTATAGCTGTGAGCCTCCATCTTAGCCCTTCAGATTTGATTTTAGATGTCACTTCATCCTGGAAGCTTTTCTTGAACCCCTAGTACTGAGTTGGGTACCTCTCTACAGCCTCTACTGCACCTTGAATCTCTAAGACATAGCATTTGTTTGGTATCAATGCTATTTATAAAGTATAAGGAAGTCATCGCCATGGCCCTTGGGAAACAGCCACCTGAACTAGAAGGGGAGAGAGTGGTCAGGGAAGCCTCTAGAATGCCTCACATGTTTCCAGGTCATAGAGTGATGCTGGTGTCACAGCAAGGAATTTTTTTTTTTAGAATATTTTCAAAGTATTCCATTTTTTTTTTAAATTTCAGAGTAATGTGAGAGTACAAACAATCAGGTCGCAACATTTGGATTTGTGAGGTAGAGTCCTGTTGTACATACAAACAGGTCCCAACGTTTGGATGTGTGAGGTAGAGTCCTGTGGTACAATCAGATCCCAACGTTTGGATGTGTGAGGTAGAGTCCTGTGGTACAATCAGGTCCCAACGTTTGGATGTGTGAGGTGGAGTCCTGTGGTACAATCAGATCCCAACGTTTGGATGTGTGAGGTGGAGTCCTGTGGTACAATCAGGTCCCAACGTTTGGATGTGTGAGGTGGAGTCCTGTGGTACAATCAGGTCACAATGTTTGGATGTGTGAGGTGGAGTCCTGTGGTACAATCAGGTCCCAACATTTGGATGTGTGAGGTAGAGTCCTGTGGTACAATCAGGTCCCAACGTTTGGATGTGTGAGGTAGAGTCCTGTGGTACAATCAGGTCCCAACGTTTGGATGTGTGAGGT
>CAUYRH010156999.1:0-11018 GCA_963574655.1 Perodicticus potto | reverse complement strand
CATTTTCTTAATCACTATATAAAGACATTGATACTCTACATTTAATAAGTTTCACCAGTACCCTACTAAGATGCACCATAGGTGTGATCCCACCAATTGCCCTCCCTCCACCCATCCTCCCCCCTCCCCTCCCCTCCCATTCCCCTTTCCCTGTATTCTTGTGCTATAATTGGGTTTTAGCCTTCATATGAAAGCTATAAATTAGCTCTATATTAGGGCTGAGTACATTGGATGCTTTTTCGTCCATTCTTGAGATACTTTGCTAAGAAGAATATGTTCCAGCTCCATCCATGAGAAAATTTTTTAAGTCACATATTCTCCTCCACTGCTGCAACTAGTAATTTGCCAGGTTGTAAGGTGTCCATCAATGCTGGTTCCAGCATGAGGAAAATGTGGTCAGACAATTAAGTTCATGAACTCATCCTAGAAAAACTGCTACTTTCCTCATTGCTGAATTTCACCAGTTTTTGGAACTCTTTTTCTAGAATGCCATCAGAACTGTCATCATTGTAGGTGGTAAGACAATTAAGTTTGCAAACTCATCCTAGAAAAAAGTGCTTTGAAGGGTGGTCTACGTGCTGTCATTGGTGCATAGCTTCCCAAGGGGTCTTTCGAAGGTGACAACGGTAACATTCAGTGAGGAGTTATGTGGCACTTTTTCTAGGACGAGTTTGCAAACTTCATTGTCCTACCTCATATTTCCTTCTCTTTATTTTTCAAATGTATGGAGCACTTTCAAGTATCTTTTAAAAGTTTATATCGTATTAGAGTGTGGTGAAAGGATAAGTCGTGTATGTTATTGAGTCTTTGGTATTTGATGAGATTTTCTTTTCTTTTTTTTGTTATTGTTATTTTGTTTTTTGAGACAGTCTTACTCTGTTACCCTGGGTAGAGTGCTGTGGCTTCAGCCTAGCCATAGTAACCTCAAATTCCTGGGTTCACGTGACCCTCTTGTGTCAGCCTCCCTAAAAGCTGGGACTACATGCACACACCACTATGCCCAGCTAGTTTTTGTTTTTGTTTTTTTTCTTTCTATTTTCACTAGAAGGGTCTCACTCTTGTTCAGACTTGTCTCGAACTCCTGAACTCCAGCAATCCAGACACCCTGGCCTCCCAGAGTGCTAGGATTACAGGCATGAGCCACTGTACTAGGCCTTGACAATATTTTCTTTGTGACCTAGGAATGATCAGTTGCTGAGTTCCTTATGTGTAGTCTAGATTTAAGCTAGTTAATTGAATTGCTCAAACCTTTCATATCCTTATTAATATTTGATCTTTTAAATCTATCAATTGTTAAGAGATTTTTTTAAAAAAACACACTGTATATAGATTTTTTAGTTTCTCTTAATTCAAGTGATTTCTGCTTTAAATATATCTGAAGCCATATTATTAAGTACATGCAAATAGTGAATTGCTTATTTTATACTGATAAAATGACCTTCTTTATCCCTGATAATGCATTTTATTTTCAAATCTATTTGTCAGAGTGGTTGTTTCTGTAAGGTGCTCAAAAGTTATCACCGTCTGAGCTGTCAGTGGCCTGAGGTCACCTTTAATGTTAATTTCTCAGCTGGAGTGGTACAGGATGTGGTTGTCCAATCATGCACATGGTTTAAATTCAAGCTCCAAACCCTTGTGAGGTAGGCTTCTTCTTTTTTGTCACCTTCCTGTACTGATAGTAGATTTTTTTCTAGTCACCCTTTGGTGCAGGCATATTCCTCTTTATGAAGGGGTCTAGGTTCTAGCTTTTTGCCCCAGGCAGGGCCCTGTCCTAACCCCACCCACTATCCCTTGTAGCTGTACCATCAGCTCCCCTTCCACTCTTTCTCCTTGGGTTTTCATGGCTGGCTTCTTTTTTCTTTTCTTCTTTTCCCATCCCTTGGGGATTTTTACTTATTAATATTTCACTACTACTTTTAAAAAGTTGCTTTACAGTAGGAGGATTTTAGATTATTTGATTCCAGACTTAGAACTTATTTTAATTAACCTTTATAAGTACATGTCTCTAATGCTTCTGCCTTTCTGAGCAGGAGATCAGTGGGCTGAAAGCAGGACTAGAGATAGGAGGGAAAAGAGAACATTATGTTCCTGTTCTTTGGAAGATATTCTGTTTAGTCCACCAACTCTGAGATCAACATCACACCCTAATTTTTTTTAATAATCTCTTAGTTTTTTTGTTTGTTTGTTTGTTTTACTCCTATTCTTCTATTGTACTGTGTAGTCAAAAGCCAGGAAGAAAAGATTCAGGGAGCTTATGAGGATAATCATGAAAGATACCACTGATGATGCTAACAGCATTAATGGTAAGAGTCGATGTTTATTAATTAACACTTAAATAAGCCAGGTCCTGAGCTTTGCACCTGTTCTCTTCACTGAGTCTGAAAACACCGTGAGGCAGGGCATCTTAGAAATGAGAAGTGATTTACTCAGATTCACCCATCTACCAAGTGGTAGTGATCCCAACCTCAGCCATCCAAAGACATAGCCAGCACCGTCCTACTCGTTCCCTGGAGCAATGCAGTTTGAATGTTTAAATTCCTGTTGTTTATTTGCTAACTGCCAACGCCCACCTCACACAGTACCTTCTTAGTTGTTTCATCTCTTGTTACTTAGCAGGTGAATATTATACGAAAGATTTCTAGAGGTGAACTCCTGACTTTGCTGCAAGAGACTGCTCAGACCACACCACCCCCCAAGAGGCTTCTGTGGGTCTCCATCCTTGCCATGGCCGTAAGCATCTGAACTGTAATTATTCAGTTTTCCGAGTCTCTTCTTCTTGTCTATGAGCGTCCTGAAGGTAGACACAGTTTCCTGTTCCTCTTTGTATCTCAAGAACACAGCACAGATCCTGGCACATGGGGCATACTAGGAAAACAGTTGACGAATGAATGAATAGAAATTGTCTTTTAGGGAGAACAGAGCCTCAGCTGAACACATTTTCAAGAAGGAGTTGTTTTATTACTCTTAAAAATACTGATTTTATTCTACTTGTGTTCTGCAAACATGTAACAATCTCTCTGGAGATTCATGTTTTTCTGATTAATGTGTAAGTCTATTTCAGAGCTGCAAAGGCATCACAGGACAAGTATGAATGCACGTTGGGTCCTCTAACCCTATGCAGCTCAGCAGTCTCTTGAGTCTGGGGAGGACTGTTGCCTCGTGGCCTCAGTCTAACCATCCAGTTATAAGGAATGTTCTGTTCTGCCCTGTGCCCAAGAATTGCTTTCCCCTCTTGTCACAACATGGCCACCAGATGTTGCTTCCTCTATGGGTGGCCACTTTGGGAAACCCTACAAATTTTTGCATACTAACCCATTTGTCCTAAAAGCAGCATTTTGAGATCTTTTTATTCTCTCTGTTCCCCCCCAAAAAATGTTCGTAGAGATGTCCTTTAAAGAAAAAAGTTTGGCTACTTCAGACACAGGTACAAATCCACCTGCCCAAGACTGACTACTTCATTTCATTCAGTAAAGGGAATGAACTGACTTGCTTTCTCAGAAGTAGCACAGGGATGTCTCAGGCACCCCCAGCTCCCATGAAACTATGCCATGCTTACTGAGCCGAAGAGCTGCTGGAACAGTTCCCCTGCCTGAAAAAAAGAAAAACCGCATATACTCCAGGAAAACAAGTTCTTTTTAACTGGCCCCAGATGGCATTTATTAGTATCTCTCCTCCCATTCCACAATAAATCTTTATAATTAAATAACAAATACTTATTATTCTTGTGTATGCAGAAGCCAGAAGCAACTTTTCTCAGCATAAGAAAGTGAGAAAGTAAGAGTTAATAGGATAGAGAAGAGCAAGGAAATAGTTTTTTCACATTTAGATGAAGTAGAAAGGGCACGTTCAAGGCGGACACAGCAAGGCTTGTCTATGGAATCTCACGGATCTTCTGCTCTTTGGGTGATCAGAGAAAAGAGGACCATATGGGCGTCAGTCAAACACACCTAGGTTTAAACCCTGTCTCTGCCACATAGTAGCTGTGTGATGCCAAGCACATTACCTAATCTTTCTGTACTTCAATATACTCACCTGTAAAATGGGAATAATTCTTCCTACATCACAGGGTTGCTATGAACATTAAATGAGAAATCTGTTAAGCCCTAGGCATGGAAACTGGGACATAACCAGTAGCTACAATTAATAATCACAATAATAAGAGCTATATTACTGTTGTTTATAGAGACAGACTATGTACATAATGAGAGAGATGCATGATGTGAAGCTGTACTAGAGACCCACACACGAAAACATTTTGTCATCCATGATTTTATCACGAAGGCTCTCCTTCCCCACCATAAAACCATTACCTAAGGGCCATCCAGAAATACATGTTTGACAAGATTAAGAAGTTGTGATGCGAGGTAGGTGGAGAAAGCAAGAGCTAGCTCACCCTTATGGAAGATTGGGAGGAAAACCTATTAACAGGCAAGGTCACACTAGATAAAGCCAGCTGCTGAGAGAATCACAGGTAAGTTCTGGGAAAAGAAGAGGGAATATATGGTCCAAGGTACAGAATGGCACCATGAGAGAGAAACCTCGGAGGTGAGACCCTGACCTTTCGTCGTCCACACTGGGCTGGTGGGCAAAAAAGCCACAGGGGACAACTCTAGATTCAGTATTAGGAAAGACTTTCTAACGCTCAGAAGCTGTTCAAAGGGTAAAGTATAAAACAGTAGGGTCCCCATCACCAAATGTGTTTCAAGCAGAGGCTGGCTTATAGACATTCAAATATTAAAGAGGAAATGGGACTCAATGAGTTTAAATTAAAGTTCACTCCTTCTTTGCCAGTCCTATAAAATAGAAGGTGTGACATGAACTACAAGGAACTTCCAGTTTAACCAAGAAAACTACAAGGAACTTCCAATTTAACCAAAAAATCAGAAATTGTGGAAATAATCGCATCTCCAAAGCAACTTAAAGTGACCCAAATTAATGGTTTAAAAATTCAATATAGTAATTCCGAAATGCAGAAGACTAATAATTCCCCAAGACTCATCAGCTGATTTGGGTCAGAACAAGCTGAAGGCTCTCCCGGCCCATTTTAAGCATGGCTGTGCTATGTTAGCAATAGGAAAATTTCTAGCTTCATCATATTCACAGACTCCTGAGAATATCCAAGAAAAACCTGAAATTTCTCCAGGCCTGCAGATTCATCCCTTTGCCCCTTTGCATAAGCAATGATTGGACTGGTTCCTGATAGAGGAGAACGGGGAAGAACACGGATGATGTAGTGCCGGAGGAACTGGTAGACAAACTTTCATGCAGTCTCCATCATGTGCCTGTTTAAACACGTATAGAGGATGATGCCTGCCAATGAACAATGACCTCAAATAAACAATTGTTTGGCAATCTCATAAGAAAAACCAGACCTGCTTGAATGCTGTTCTCTGTATGTGTGTGTACTACAGCTCTATTCTCAATTATTTTGATTTGCAATAACTTAGAATTCAAAGTTGTGGCTTACTGATTAAGTGCTAATTCAAAAGACAGAATCTGGGACCTCATGATTTTCCATGGGCTTTGACATTAATACTTATTCATTCATCATTTCTGGCACTATCAGAGGAGTAGATTAGAAAATTAATTTCTCATTCTGCTACCATTATGCACCCACCTGAAATAGGAAATAGAGATAAAAATTATTTAGAGCCTTGTACTCAGTGTGGTCAAAGACCAGCCACAGTTATATCACCTGGCATCACGCTACGGATGCAGAATCTCAGCTCCCCCACCTCCCTGACCTCAGTCCCAGACCTAATCAGAATCTGCTTTTGAACAAGATGTCCAGTGATTCTTGACATTAAAATCTGAGAAGTCCTAAGCTAGCCAAAAGCGATGTTGTCATTCTCCTTCTGACCTTCACCACCTGAAAGCTTTAAGAAGAAAGAGCAGCCTCTGGAAAACAGAAAGAGGGGAATATTACTTGGCTTATTATAATTAATGGAATCATTGATCAAGCTGTTTGCATTGTTCTAGAAATTTCCCTATTGCCAACATGGCACAGCCATGTTTAAAATGGCCTGGCAGAGCCTTCAGCTTGTTCTGACCCAAGTCTGCTGATTAGTCTTGGAGAGTTATTGGACTTCAGGGGAAACAAAAAGGAAAACCTTAAACAAGTATGTCAACAAGGAAAGGCAGTTGTTTCTCATAAACTGCAATGAACAAGCCCAAGAGTGCTTCATCCTTTATAACCTTCCTGCCTTTCTGCCAGTGGAGAGATAGCCTTTCCTGCTTTGGAAATACCAATAGCTGTGATTCCAGCCTCAAGCTCAAGTATGGTAGTTGAGCGGGGGAGTGTATTTTGAGTACTCATGTCTGAGAAATTATACAAAGCAAAAATAAAGCATTTCCTAGAATACAGCCTCCACTCAAAAAAGCCATTGACTGCAGGAAATATCATGATTTAAATAACAGCTTTTCAGGAGGAGTGGTCAACACTTCTTTAATTAAGACACAGACTGGTCCCCATTTTAAAAGGTTAAGGTTGACGAGGGCAGGGTTTGAGAGAGTTTATCAAGAAAACTTGGCAGATCAGTGCTTGACAGTTTCATTGGCCAGTTTTGCTAATGGATATTCCAAGGAAGGCTTTCCATTGCTTCCTGCAAATGTATGTGAAGAAACAAATGGTCACTGTTATCTGTAGGCACTTGTTTTGTTGCAAGTTGAAAGGATAACCTGATGGGTTATAAGGAGGAACTATAAAAGCTATAAGAAGAAGTATCAAGAGTCCCAACATTTGGGTTGAAAATCGGATAAATCCAAGCACTCCTGTTAAACTTTGCCTCCTGTAACCTGAATCTGGTCACCTAATATTCCACCCTTGATGAAGGAAGCCATCAGACCACAGGTGTGTTATATGTGGGATATGTGGGATGGTGTATTGGTCAGAATTAGAAACCCTAAGGCCCCAGTGGGCAACAATTTTGTTCCCCAAACATACAATGAGACAGTGAAATTCTGATTCTCACACGTAAGTCCAGTATCTTTCACTCTATCATTCCTCTCCTTCAGACCAACCTGGGGTCCTCTAGTGTGACAGCCACGCCCTTTAAATGAGTAAGATTCCTCTCACTCCGTCCCTAGCATAAGAAAGGCATATCAGGGAAGAACTCCAGGCAGAATGTAGTAGTTTACAGCTATAATCCCAGTACTTTGGAAAGCAAGATGGGAGGCTTGCTTGAGGCCAGGAGTTCTAGACTGACATAGCAATATAGCAAGACCCCATCTCTACAAAAAAAATTTTAAATTTTTTTTTAAAACACAAGAATTTCAGAGTGTGCCAGTAGGAAATTCAACACCAAAGTTAGACAGTGTACTTGCCCATCCTGCTTGGATACAAAAATCCTCAAACAACACAGCTATGTGTCATAGAATTTATAATGAAATGTTTTTGCTAATAGAAAATACATTCTTCCTATGGCCTTCTGGTAATTTGCATATTCTACTGCTTTTTTCTCTTGCTTTTAAATCAATTCTACAACACTAGGATTTTCCACAAACTAAATTTAACATAAAGTCAGAAGAAAGACTCCTGTAGATGAAAGGGTGGAAAAATATGTCATAGGGAAATGTGATCCTATTTGCTTTTGTAGAACTTTTAACTAAATTTTAAAAACTTGAGTGGATATTTGTAAAATGCGAAAATATTTTAGAGAAGTAATTCCTTCTAGAGGCCTCAGGCTTTCGAGAACAAACGTCATTGGTTTATCCTTCCCCTGAATCCTAAGGCTCCCTCTAGTGACCAAGAACATACTTTGACTACAGGTACAGACAGAAAACATGTTCTAAATAGATAACACCTTGACCTTTCTAGAGTATTTTCACACACATCACTTAACACAAAATTGCATGACATATGGTTTCTCCCCACTTAAAAGATAAGTAAACTGAGCCTGAAATGGGAGCAACACTTGTACAAGGTCACATGGCTGGACACTAGAGCTAGGGGCCAGGCCTGCTGACTCTGAAGCCTTGAGTAGTTCTGCTGCACTGCACCCCCCCCCCATTCTATGACAATTCTAAAAGTCATTGTCCTAGTCTCTTTCCTTTGGCTTATAACAGAATGCCTGAAACTGTGTATAAATAAAAATAATTGATGTCTTATAGTTAAAGAGATTGGGGAGCCCAAGGTTGAGGGGGCACATCTGGTGAGAGCCTTCTTGCTGATGAAGACTCTCTGCAGAGTCCCAAGGTGGTACAGGATGTACATGGCAGGGAGACCAAGCATGCTAACGCAGATCTCTCTTTTTCTTAGAAAGCTTCCAGTCCCCCTCCCATGGTAACTTATTGATCCATTAGTCCATCAATTCATTAGTCCATGAATAGATTAATCCATTCATGAAGGCAGAGCCCTCGTCATGCAATCGCCTCTTAAAGGCCCCACCTCTCACTTTAATTTAGGAATTAAATTTCAACATGAGACTGGGAGGGGACAAATATTCACACCACAGCCTCTATGAATTCTTATAGACACTATTATCCTTTTCACCTTCACAGAAGCAATTTCATGAAATTTTTAAAACTGATTCTTCACCTTCTAGGGGCCCATTAAAAATCAGATAACAGCTATGAGTTACAAATGTTTCCATGCCATATCAGGAAATTCGTGGACTACACTGAAGAGAATCTACTGACCCTCCAGGACTCCAAGGACCTCAGGTTCAGAACCCATCGACATCTGCTGGATATAATCGTGAGCTATCAAGAACCCAAGGAAGATGAACTTTGTAGGTCTTCATTCTTTCCCTTAACTATGATATTCTTCATGTCCGTCTAGTTATCTTTTCAGCCTATCATTCAAAAATATTTTTTAAAATGGAACAAATGAGTATATTTGTGGAGATTTAAAAAAAGTAGTGAGATTTTAAGACATGCAAGCATTCCCACAGGCATGCCTAGGATTAGTGGCAAATTGAGATGTTTCTAGGAAAGTAGCAATTTGGAAGCATTTTTTTCAAATATATGAACATACCACAGACTCCCTGACTAACTCTGTTAAAATCCTCCTTAGGATTTTAGTGAATATAGGAAGGGCCTTTTTCAGTGAACAAAATCCAATCCTGCCTCTAAATTCTTAGCTCTTTTCATCCTGGCACTTCCAAAAGCTTTGGAAAAGCGTGAATGAACAGTGATGCTTTATTCATGAATCTCTTCCAGGTAAGTTCCAAGAAGGTAGGGCCCATGTGTATGCTATTGACGTGAATTCCCAACACCCAACATGGACCCTGGCACCAGTGCACACTCAATGAATATTAAATGAATGAATATGTGAATTATGAATATGTCCTCATTGAGTCAACTCCTCTGGGAACCAGCTCATCTCCCTCCCACTTATTTAATCAGCAGCCTCTGGTTACCAGGGACATTCTTCTAGAACCCTCTACACGGGTAACCTGGGGTTCTGGGCACTTGGCCACTCTTCAGAGAAGTTCTGTTTCCTATCCCATGACTTACTCCTGTGGTCTAGATTGGGTGACCAAGAAACCTAACCAATGATAACAGCTTCCTCCCTTAAACCTCCCAGAAATGACAACACAATTCAAAGGGCATGTTTTAAAATCTGAGTAAAAATATGAGACGCTAAAAATCTAGAAGGACACTTAGGCATCAAGGCAGACTGCTAAGGGTTCAAGTTACGAAGGGTTTTGAGATCATCTTACTTGACATCTATTCACCGTGCCTTTGCACACCTCTGAACTTCAATCATATAACTTCCTTCAGCTTCTTACAGGCCCTTGCCCACTCACTGAAATGTTATCTGAAAAATGTCTTCTCCTGGTCTCCTGGTTGGCAACCCCCACCTGTTTCCAAGGAAGAGTTCCAAGCTTTATGACTGTGCTGTGACACTATTGTGATCATATATGTTTTGGTTCCCTCTTCCCCCACATCACAGCGAGTCCAACAGGAGAGACAGCAGTGGCTGAATCTGAGACTAGACTATACCTCTCTATCTCCAGTTTATGTGGCTTTATCTTGATTCTGGCATATCTAATTCTCTCAGCAATTACTGAAAACATCACCATTAAGGCACAAGAGCTTCTTAATGGAGAATTAAGTTCTGGGCCGCCACAAAACTGTGATATCAGGTACAATTACGGTCTAAGCACCACTCACCAGACTTTTCACTCACAGTGTTACTTTTTTCTCATTCCGCCTCTTGGACCTATTATTTAAATCGAAATTTCCCAAATTTTAGGCATTTGAGTTCCACCTTCAGGATTTTTGCCATACCAAAGGAGTGTCTGAGCTAACATTAACTATTGTAACTTCCTTTAACTCAATTGTAAACGGTACTTTTTCTCTGTATAAGTACTATATTATCCGTGAACTATTAGGTTTGATACACTATATTTTACACATTAAACACAAAACAATTAAAATTTTTAAAAAATGATGCATTAAGATAAACTTGTAACTGCTAAAATGTTAAAGACAACTTTACGTACGTAGCCACAAAAATCACTTCTACATATCATCAGTGGCCTATGGGCTCCACTTTGGGAAGTACTGTTTTCAGCTTCCACTACCCACTACCCTCCTCATGACTCCTATCCAAACCTACCCCTTCATTCTCAGCAGACCACCTCACTTATTGAAAAAGAGACCCCGTCAGTCTTGAATTCCCTCAACTTGCTTGAATTCTCCCACTCCTTACACTCACCTGAAAGCATACCCCCATCTGCTCCCGTCCTGGCATTCCCCTCGCATCTTATATCCCCTGCCTCTGTCTCGGAAGAGAAGAGAGCAGCCTTCTTTCTGTTCAAGAAATGTCCATTTACTTGTGTCCTGAAGTCCAAACCAATGCATTGGCTCAAGAACCTCACTCCCGCAATTAACTTCTCTCTGGCTTGTATTTATCTTAACTATTTTCTTTTTTTTTTTTTAAGTAGAATGCTTTATTGACTTTAGGCCAGCTGGAAAGAATTTATACTTTAAGGTATTTTACCTTATTGAAAATAAAAGGTAAATATAGTAGACTTTCAGTTCTCTCCTGTAATATGCGCTTCAGTATTACA
>CAUYRH010156997.1:0-10660 GCA_963574655.1 Perodicticus potto | reverse complement strand
CGCCTCCCAAGTAGCTGGGACTATAGGCGCCTGCCACAACGCCCGGCCATTTTTTGGTTGCAGCCGTCATTGTTGTTTGGCGGGCCCGGGCTGGATTCGAACCCGCCAGCTCAGGTGTACGTGGCTGGCGCCTTAGCCCGTTGAGCCACAGGTGCCGAGCCTAGCCTCAGCTTTTTAAGTAGCTAGGACTATAGGTGCGTGCCACTATATCCACCTAAGATATTTCATTTCTATTCACTATTTCCCTTTTGTTCTTTGGATTGCCTAATTTATCTTGATCTATACATTTGTTTATTATTTCTTTGTCAGTTCAGATCTCTGTTGAGCTCTATAGTGAATTTCTCATTTCTGTGTCTTTTTTTTTTTGAGACAGAGTCTCAAGCTGTTGCCCTGAGTAGAGTGCTGTAGCATCACAGCTCATAGCAACCTCAAACTCTTGGGCTTAAGCAATTTTCATGCCTCAGCCTCCCAAGTAGCTGGCACTGCAGGCGCCTGCTACATCACCTGGATATTTTTTTGCTGTTGTTGTTGCAGTTGTCGTTTTAGCTGGCCTGGGCCGTGTTCAAACCTGCCAGCCTCAGTGTATGTGGCCGACGCCCTACCCACTGAGCTACAGGTGCTGCCTTTTTTGTTGTTGTTGTTGTTGTTTGGTTGTCGTTTTTAGACAGAGTCTCTCTGTTGCCCTGGGTAGAGTGCTGTGGCATCACAGCTCATAGCAACCTCAAACTCCTGGGCTTAAGCCTTCCTCTTACCTCAGCCTCTCAAGTAGCAGGGACTATAGGTGCCTGTTACAGCACCTGGCTAATTTTTGTATTTTTAGTAGAGATGTGGTTTCACTCTTGCTCAGTCTGGTCTCAAATTCCTAAACTCAAACAATCTACCTACCTCACAGAGTACTAGGATTAAAGGCATGAGCTATTGGGACATTGCCTGTGGCTCAGTGGGTAAGGCGCCAGCCCCATATACCGAGGGTGGCAGGTTCGAACCCAATCCAGCCAAACTGCAACAAAAAAAATCCTAGCGTTGTGGCAGGTACCTATAGTCCCAGCTACTTGAGAGGCTGAGGCAAGGGAATTACCTAAGTCCAGTAGTTGGAGGTTGCTGTGAGCTGGATTCTACCGAGGGCGATAAAGTGAGACTCTGTCTCTAAAAAAAAAATAAAGACATGAGCTGTATGTGGCCCTTTTTTTTCCCCTCATTTTTTCCTTTTTGGCCATTTGTGATTTTTTGTTGTTGTTGAGTTAATAGGAGTTAGTTATATATTTTGGATATTAGACACTTATTAGATACATGATTTACAAATATTTTCTCCTTTTCTTGGGTTATCTTTTCACTCTGTGGATAGTATCCTTTGCAGAAAAGTTTTAAATTTTGATGACGTTCGTTTTATCTATTTTTTTCTTCTGTTGGAGCCTGGTTTTGGTACCATATTTAAGCAAGCATTGCCAAATTCAAGATCATGAACATTTCCCCTTGTGTTATAATAAATATCTCCTTAGAGTTTTATAGTTTTATATCTATTAACATTCAGTTCTTTGACCTATTTGGGATTAACTTTTGTACATGGTATAAAATACGGATTCACTTTCTAACTTCTCTTTGTTTGTTTGTTTGTTTGTTTGGAGGAAGAAACAGGGTCTAGTTTTGTCACATAGGCTGGGGTTCAGTACTCGATCAGTTCAATATAACCTTGAACACCTGGACTCAAGGGATCCTCCTGCCACCAGGCTGATTAAAAAAATTTTTTTGAAGACCAGGCAGGGTGGCTCACGACTGTAATCCTAGCACTTTGTAACGCTGAGGTAGCTGACTTGCCTGAGCTCAGGAGTTCAAGACCAGCCTGAGCTGAGACTCTAGTCCCTAAAACAAAAAACAAATAGCTGGGCTGGCTTGGTGCCCATGCACAGTGGTTACAGCGCCAGCCACATGCACTGAGGGTGGCAGGTTCGAACCCAGCCCAGGCCAGCTAAAAAACAATGACAACTGAAACAAACAAAAAAATATGGCCAAGTATTGTGGCGGGCGCCTGTAATCCCAGCTACTTGTGAGGCTAAGGCAAGAGAATTGCTTGAGCTCAGGAGTTTGAGGTTCCTGTGAGCTGTGACACAACGGCACTCTATTGAGGGCAATATAGTGAGACTCTGTCTGAAAAAAAGAAAATAACTGGGAATTGTGGTAGGCGCCTGTAGTTCCTAGCTACTTGGGAGGTTGAGGCAAGAGGATCACTTGAGCCCAACAGTTTGAAGTTGCTCTGAGCTGCGATGCCATGGCACTCTACTGAGGGTGACAAAGTGAGACTCTGTAAAAAAAAAAAAAATGTTTTTTGTATAAATGAGGGTCTCAATATGTTGTCCAGGCCAGTGTTGAACTCTTGGCCTCAAGTGAACCTCTGATCTTGGCCTATCAAAGTGCTGGGATTAGCAGGGCGAGCCAGGTCACCTTGTTGAAATTTCATTTCTGTGTGCAGATATCTAGTTTTCCTAGTATAATTTTTTGAAAAGACTGTTCTTCTCTCATTGAATGTCTGGATCCCCTTGTTAAAAATTACTTGACTGGGTGGTTCCTGTTGCTCAGGGAGTAGGGTGCTGGCCCCAGCCAAAAACTGCAAAAAAAAAAAAAAAAAAAATCACTTGACTATATGTGAGCGTTTATTTCTGGACTCTATATTCTGTGCTGTTTTTATGTATGTCTTTAAGCCAGTGGTACACTTTTTGATTATTATGTCTTTATTATAAGGTCTGAAATTGGGAAGCCCTGCTTTTGATTGCTTTTTAGAAAGATTTAGTCTCCAGGCCTGGTGTGGTGGCTCAATCCTGTAATTCTAGCACTCTGGGACTCTGAGCCAGGGTGGGAAGTGGGGATTGCCTGAGCTCATAGTTCGAGACCAGCCTGAGTAAGAGCAAGAACCCATCTCTAAAAATAGCTGGGCATTGTGGTGGTTGCCTGTAGTCCCAGTTACTTGGGAGGCTGAGGTAAGAGGATCAGTTGAGCCTTAGAGTTTGAGGTTGCTGTGTGCTATAATACCATGGCACTTTATCGAGGGTGATAAAGTAAGACTCTGTCTCAAAACAGTAAAATAAAAGGCTGGGCATGGTAGCTCACGCCTGTAATCCCAACACTTGGGAGGCTGAGGCAGGTGGATTCCCTGAGCTCACAGGTTTGAGACCAGCCTGAGCCAGACGAAGACCTCATCTTTAAAAATAGCTATGCATTGTGGTATGTGCCTGTAGTATCTAGCTACGCAGGAGGCTGAAGCAAGAGAATCACTTGAGCCCAGGAGTTTGAGGTTGCTGTGAGCAGTGATGGGCGACTTTACGAAGGGCGGCGAGGTGTAAGACTCTGTCTCCAAAAAATAAGTAAATAAATAAATAAAATAAAAGATTTTGTCTCCTATGGTCTTGTGTGATTGATTGCTTTTGATTTAAACATTGCTTTTTATTTATGTGTTTTTCAATGTTTTTAATAGTTCTCCCATGCAGCATCTGTGGCTCAGTGGGTAGAATACAGGCCTCATATACCGAGAGTGGAGAGTTCGAACCCTGTCCTGGCCAGCTAAAACAGCAATGAGAATTGCAACAAAAATAGGGCTGGGTATTTGGCGGGCACCTGTAGTCCCAACTACTTAGGAGGCTGAGGCAAGAGAATCGCTTAAGCCCAAGAGTTGGAGGTTGCTGTGAGCTGTGACGCCATAACTCTTTACTGAGGGCAACAAAGTAAGACTCTATCTCAAAAAAAAAAAAAAAAAAATACCCCGTGCGGTGCCTGTGGCTCAAAGGAGTAGGGCACTGGCCCCATATGCTGGAAGTGGCAGGTTCAAACCCAGCCCTGGCCAAAAACTGCAAAAAAAAAAAAAAAAAAAGTTCTCCCTTCATGCTGGTTTATTTTGTTTCCATGCTATTTATCTATTAGGGAAAACACTCTCATGGTATGTATCAGATAATTTTTGGTATTCATGTTTTCTACAGAATGGCAGATTTATAGGCTTGATGAGGTTTAGCCTATTTCATCGTATCAGAAGGCACTTTTTTTTCTTTTTTTAGAGACAGAGTCTCACTTTATCGCCCTCGGTAGAGCGCTGTGACATCACAGCTCACAGCAACCTCCAGCTCTTGGGCTTAGGCAATTCTCTTGCCTCAGCCTCCCAAGTAGATGGGACCATAGGTGCCCACCACAATGCCCAGCTTTTTTTTTTTTTTTTTTTTTTTGAGACAGTGCCTCAAGCTGCACCCTGGAGAGGCCATGGCATCACAGCTCACAGCAACCTCCAACTCCTGGGCTCAAGCAATTCTCTAGCCTCTGCCTCCCAACTAGCTGGGATTACAGGCGCCCACCACAACGCCCAGCTATTTTTTGGTTATAGCCACCATTGTTGTTTGGCGGGCCTGAACTGGGTTCAAACCTGCCAGCTCAGGTGTATGTGGCTGGTGCTTTAGCCACTTGAGCCACAGGTGCTGAGCCACGCCCAGCTATTTTTTGTTGCAGTTTGGCCCGGACTGTGTTTGAACCCGCCACTCTTGGTATATGGGGCCGGTGCCCTAGTCACTGAGCCACAGGCGCTGCCCTAGGGCCTAAGCTTTTCCAGTGGAACAAACTTTAAGTTGTAGTATGGTCTTTAATTACATTCACTTGAAAATAGAGTCCACCTTACTGGAAATTACTTGACAGCTGATTTTCTTTCTTTTTTTTATTTTTAAGACAGAGCCTCAAGCTGTCACCCTGGATAGAGTGCTGTGGCATCACAGCTCACAGCAGCCTCCAATTCCTGGGCTCAAGCGCGTCTCCTGCCTCCACCTCCCCAAGTAGCTGGGACTACAGGTGTCCGCCACAATGCCCGGCCGTTTTTTGGTTGCAACCTTCATTGTTGTTTGGCGGGCCTGGGCTGGATTCGAACCTGCCAGCTCAGGTGTACATGGCTAGCGCCTTAGCTTGTTGAGCCACAGGCGCTGAGCTGACAGCTGATTTTCTTTCTTTCTTTTTTTTTTTTTTTTGAGACAGAGCCTCAAGCTGTCACCCTGGATAGAGTGCTGTGGTATCACAGCTCACAGCAACCTCCAATTCCTGGGCTCAAGCGAGTCTCCTGCCTCCGCCTCCCAAGCAGCTGAGACTACAGGTGCCTGTCACAACGCCCGGCCATTTTTTTGGTTGCAGCCTTTGTTGTTTTGGTCGGCCTGGGCTGGATTCAAACCCGCCAGCTTAGATGTACATGGCTGGTGCCTTAGCCCGTTGAGCCACAGGCGCCGAGCCAGCTGATTTTCTTTTTATTTTTTTATTTATTTTTTTTTTTAGAGACAAAGTCTCATTTTATTTGCCCTTGGTAGAGTGCTGTGGTGTCATAGCTAACAGAAACCTCCAGCTCCTGAGCTTAGGCAATTCTTTTGCCTCAGCCTCCCTAGTAGCTGGGACTACAGGCGCCTGCCACAACGCCCAGCTTTTTTTTGTTGTTGTTGCAGTTTGGCTGGGGCTGGGTTCAAGCCCTCCACCCTCGGTATATGAGGTTAATGCCCTAGTCACTGAGCCACAGGTGCTGCTGACAGCTGATTTTTGTGTTTTGCATCTTTTCTGATGGGAGAGTTGGGAGGGAAAGGCACTTGTTATAAAGATCCTCACAGAGGGCAACGCCTATGGCTCAAGGAGTAGGGCACTGGCCCCATATACCTGGAGTGGTGGGTTCAATCCCAGCCCCGACCAAAAACTGCAAAAAAAAAAAAATCCTCACAGAGGTACATATTATTTAGAAGTAAAAGTGCTTTAACTGGTTTGATACATTTTTCAGTTGTTTTCTGAAGTCTATTATAATATTACCTGATTTTTTACAAGTGGAAGGAGAGAGGTGGCTTGGTGTCTGTCAAATATATAGGTTAAATTAACTGGATGGAATGTACTGTATTTAACTTCAGAGCACGTCTTTTTCTTTTTTTCTTTGCAGTTTTTGGCCAGGGCTGGGTTTGAACCCGCCACCTCTGGCATATGGGGCTGGCGAGCCATAGGCACCACTGCCTGAGCACCTCTTTATGACATAGTGATTGGTTACGTTTGAATCAGAAATTATCAATTTATGTTTAGTGTTTTTTCTTCTACTAGGCCATTTTCAGTTTTACTTCATTCACTGGATAATAAATTTTATGTCATCTTCCATGACCCTTACTATTCTGGGACTCTGGGATGGCAAAGCACAGATAGAGTCATACAGGAGCCTTTAGACTTAAAATTAGAGGAGTCTTCTTCAGAGATAGTCTGTCTTTTATTTGAATGGAATTATAAGACATTTTATGTTTGAAAATATTTTTAGCTTACTTAGCCTGTTGAATTTGACAAAAATAATATTTAATCTTTTCAGAGGTCGAAACAGTAGCAAAGGACTGCCTCAGACTACGGTGAGTAACCTTAATGCTATTTATTTGGGAAAATTAGTAGTTAAAACATTATCTCTAACAATAGACCAAAATTCCAGGGCAAGAAAAAAATTCCCTTTTTCTGATTTTTATCACAGAGAGTTGTTATGAATCAGTACTGTTTAGTACAATATTATTAGTGATCTGTGTTGTTTTTTGCAACTCTATGTATATCTTGTAAAATTGTTTATGAATAGTATTTTTGTTATCCATAATTACAGCAAGTAATTTGCTATGAGTAAAGGTCAAGCTAAATAATCTCCAAAAGATACGTAGAATGCCAGGACTGGGGTTTACAGAGATCCTTGGGCTTTTCATTTTTAATTAACTTGGTCTTTTTTTACTCCTTTCATTCTTTTCACTCAAAATGGGCCTTCTGGTCTTAAATTTTGGAACTTTGTTAATGCTATTAAATTGGACATGAAGGGCAGAATGTGTAAGTTGCACATGATAGAAGAAATAAATGAGAAGTTACTAATTTTTAAGACTTTGGTTTTATTGGACAGATAGAAGAATCAGGAGGACACAGACTTATGTAGTATGTAATGTGGAGTGGTATGGTTGATCAGATTTAAGCACTATCATTGATTTAGATATGCTGGGAGAACCTAGTCTGGGTTCTTTTACAATATTGTATCCTCACCCTCCATCCTATTCATTTATTTATTTATTTATTTATTTATTTTTTAGAGACAGAGTCTCACTTTGTCACCCTCAGTAGAGTGCTGTGGTGTCACAGCTCACAGCACCCTCCAGCTCTTGGGCTTAGGCGCTTCTCTTGCCTTAACCTCCCAAGTAGCTGGGACTACAGGCGCCTGCCACAACACCCAGCTATTTTTTTGTTGCAGTTTGGCCAGAGCCGGGTTCGAACCCGCCACTCTCAGTATATGGGGCCGTAGTCCAACTCACAGAACCATAGGCACCACCCCATCCCATTTATTTATTAAAGTATATCAAGTATCACTCCTGTGTGAGTTTTAAGACAAGCATACAATGATACAACCACTACCACAGTCAAGATAATAGAACGTTTCCATCACCTACCAAAATGCCTTATACCACTTCGTAGTGAACCCTCCTCGTACTCTTCAACTGTTGATTTATTTTTTGTCTGTATGGTTTTATCTGTTTTCATATAACATATAATCAAAATATTTTTAGTTGGTATGACTAATTTCACTTTTGAAAGTGAAATTTTAACCTCCTGTTCTCTAAGGAAGCAAACAGATTTCAGTAAATCAGATCTTGCTTTAATACAACTAAGGTATTATAAACCTAATGAAACATTTTGTAACAGAATAAATGTTAACTTTAATAAGTATATATACAAGTATAAATACAGTTCAGACATCCCTAAAGTAAAATCCAAAATGCTTCAAAATCTGAAAGTTTTCAAGAGTCGACATTATTTTCAAAGGAAATGCTTATTAGAGCATTTCAGATTCTAGATTTTCGAATTAGGAATCTTTAACTAATAAATATAATGCAGATATCCTAAAATCTGAAAAATCTAAAATCTGAAACACTTCTTTTCCCAAGCATTTCAGATCTCAGATAAGGGCTAGTCAACCTGTACTAATTTCTAATAGTGCCTTTTTTTTAATATTCCAGATTTCTTTTGATGGAATCTATGCAAATATGAGGATGGTTCATATACTTACATCAGTTGTTGTAAGTTATCAGATTATTGGGGATAAAGAGCATTGGAAGTGAAATAAAGTAATTTCATAAATTTAAAATGCGAATGAATGATTCTCAAAGTAACATTTCTTAGGTCATGTTGAATCAAGATGATTTAGAAAAAATAGATTACAACTTTCTTTATCCAGTCTATTAAACTGTACTGTAAAAGTACAGTCAGCTCTCTGAATCTATATCCATGGATTCAGTCAACCTTGGGTCAAGAATATTCAAGAATGGCCAGGCTTGGTGTGGCCCACACCTGTAATCCCAGCACTGGGAGGCTGAGGCAGGTGACTTGCCTAAGTTCACGAGTTCGAGACCAGCCTGAGCATATACAAAGACCCCATCTCTACTAAAAATAAAAAACTAAGGCAAGAAGATTGCTTGAGTCCACGAGTTTGAGGTTGTTGTGAGCTATGATGCCACAGCACTCTACCAAGGGCGACGAAGTGAGACTCTGTCTCAAAAAAAAAAGAATATTCAAGAAAATTGCGTGGTTGTGTCTGTGCTGAATATGTGCAGACTTTTTTTTCTTATCATTATTTCCTAAACGATATAGTATAACAGGTATTTACATGGCATTTGCATTTTGTTAGGTATTATAAGTAACAGAGAGCTGATTTAAAGTGTTCTAGTGGATGTACAAAGGTTATATGCAAATACTATGCTATTTTATATAAGTGATGAGCAATGTGGATTTCCCAAAAAGGGGAACCAGTACCCCACAGACCCTAAGGAGATTGTATTCTTGTCAGCCCTGCTGTGTATAAAATGACAGTGGTTGATTGTCTTGTTTTGCCACTTAATTTAGGTAGGGTTAGAAATATTTAACTTCAGTACTTAAATTCATACTAGAAACTCTTGAGTAGAGCCTCCTGAAGAATTTTGAAAATTCATTGTGTTGTTAATGTTTCCTGGGTTTGAACCTGCCACCTCCAGCATATGGGGCTGGTGCCCTACTCCTTTGAGCCACAGTTGCCACCCTGTTGTTAATGTTTTGAAATTTTTTATTATGTCAGTGAATACCTAGTATTAAATGATCTGATAATCTATGATACAAAAAGTAAAATGAAGGTCAGGCACGATGGCTCACCCCTGTAATCCTAGCACTCCGGGAGGCCGAGGTGGTTGGATTGTTTGAGCTCTCAAGTTTGAGACCAGCCTTAGCAAAAGTGAGACCCCGTCTCTACTACAAAGTAGAAAAACTGAGGCAAGAGGATTGCTTGAGCCCAAGAGTTTGAGGTTGCTGTGAGCTATAATGCCATGGCACTCTACCTAGGGCAACAGCTTGAGATGATGTCTCAAAAAAAAAAAAAAAAAAGGTAAAATGAAAACCATCATCACTGATGACTGGGCAGCTTACTGTTTCTTTGATAAACTAATTATATGTTTTTAGGGATCCAAATGTGAAGTACAAGTGAAAAACGGAGGTATATATGAAGGAGTTTTTAAAACATACAGTCCTAAGGTAATTTTTATGGTTTTCTTTTTCTTTATAAGAGGAAAGAACGTTTTCATAATAAGTGCTTCACCTTAATTTAAAAAGCACTTAAAAGGATTTTACTCATCAGTTTCAAATACTGATTATTATATAGACTGATTGTGTATAATCAAAAAGACTTCTCAATTTACATGCTTATTAGCCATTTTTAAGCATTGTGGACTAGTGGAGGGATGGGATGGTTTATGTTTTCCTCCTTTTTATATTGATATAAAGACAAGCATGTGGGGGTTTTTCAATGATAGCGTGAGTAATAGGCCATATTTCTGAAAAAAAGGGATATCATCAGGTTCTCTTTACATAGATTATTTTTGCCTAAGATATCTAAGAAATAGCACCTTGGTGAAGTAAAGAATTTCTATCAAATTTTATTTTGTATATTTACTTGTATTTATGATTTTAGTGCGATTTGGTACTTGATGCTGCACACGAGAAAAGTACAGAATCCAGTTCAGGCCCAAAACGTGAAGAAATAATGGAGAGTATTTTGTTTAAATGTTCAGACTTTGTTGTGGTACAATTCAAAGATATGGACTCGAGTTATGCAAGAAGAGGTGAGTTTCAATTTCCTAAATATGTCTCGTGGTTTATTGGGTTTATTCAAGCAATGATTTTTCCCAGTTATCACAGACTTTTTTTAAAAGAAGTATGTGCTTTCTATAGTAACCTAATTAACAGTTTTTTTAGAAAAATTAGAATTAATGCAGTTTTGCTGGAAAAATATTTAAATTTAGAGAAAGATTATTTGGTACTTTTAGTAGCATAAGTAATGAGAATTTTTGTTTGCTATTTAAAAAAAATAGTTTAGGCTCGGCGCCTGTGGCTCAATGGGCTAAGGCGCCAGCCACGTACACCTGAGCTGGCGGGTTCGAATCCAGCCCAGGCCCACCAAACAACAATGACGGCTGCAACCAAAAAATGTCCGGGCATTGTGGCGGGCGCTTGTAGTCCCAGCTACTTGGGAGGCGGAGGCAGGAGACTCGCTTGAGCCCAGGAATTGGAGGTTGCTGTGAGCTGTGATGCCACGGCACTCTGTCCAGGGTGACAGCTTGAGGCTCTGTCTCAAAACAAAAACAAAATAAAT
>CAUYRH010156994.1:0-27504 GCA_963574655.1 Perodicticus potto | reverse complement strand
AGAATGTGCTTCATATACAATCAGAAACATTTTGATCGTACTGTGAGAGATAGCCCTCATAGCATTTTCTTAATCACTATATAAAGACATTGGTACTCTACATTTAATAAGTTTCACCAGTACCCTACTAAGATGCACCGTCATGGATCATCTTTGTTATGTCTCTGCTTTATCTGCACAGGTAAGCTTCTCTCGGTAGTAATGGGTGTCTGACTTATCTTTGTATATTGCATACATTATATTTGACATCATAGAGCTTTGAGAAGGTCCAGGGGTATGCTTCAGAGGGACTGTCGAAGAGGTCACGTGTAATGCAACGTGCAGAAGGCCACCTGAGACGTTCCTTGCATGGGTAGGTCCCACGTCCTCTGCTGGATGCTAATGGGCATGTATCTCCCTTCCTGCCTTGGCTGGGTACACTTATTTTTGGTTTTGTTTTGTTTTGCTTCCTTCATCAGATATTTCCTGCTGAGAATTTGAGGGAGATGCCTTCTGTATCTTGGCTTATCTGAAACATTCTGGATCTGCCCTGGCATTTCTTGTTCTGAGATCTCACTATATGATAGACTAGAAAAAAAAATTTGTTTCCAGTGTTGTTACTCTTTCCATAAAAAAGTAAAATAATAGTATTCTCTTAATAATTAGTAGCAATAATTAATGTTGGGAGCAGATCATTTTCTATCTTCTTCCTACTTAAAGGAGAGTATCAATTACACTTTAATTCCTCAGATGCCATGGTCTCAATGTTAACATCAAATGAGGAAAAAAATAAATGGAATGGGTGTGTTTTCACGAGCATAAATATAAATTTTTTCTATGACCTGTTCCTTTTTCTGTTGCTTATTTACGTATACATAAATGTAGATTTATATATGTCTATGATATTATACATATACATGCGATAGGAGAGTTTGTGAACTCATCCTAGAAAAAGTGCTACATATCTCATTGCTGAATATCACTATGGTCTCCAAATGGCCGGGGGAGTTCTGCAAAGGTGACCACAGTGGTGTCCAGCAATGAGATATGCAGCACTTTTCTCAGAGGAGTTCATGAACTTGTCTGACCTCATATACATATACATAGCGCATATAGGTAGATAAATGCAATACACTTCAATTCTAAAATATGTGTTTTTATACCTTAAAATGTTTTCTGATACCAGCATGCTTCTTATATGTATTTGCATATTTAATATAGTTTAATATGGCATTTTTTCCTCTGGAAAAAAATGGAAAACTATTATTTTAATATGCTGATGCTGCATTTTATAATTGATAGCATCTTAGGAACAACTAAGTAAATTATCGACATAGGCAGAGGACAGTTGAAAGAAAATCACCAGAGTTTATAATGGGAAATAAACCATCTTGCCAGAGTTAAGCACTTGAATAACAACGGCTCTACCCTGAGATTTCTGAATAGAAGGAGAGGTAGAGTCAGTTTTTGGCTTCCATGCGGCATTAACCTGAGAGGGCGAGTGTTCTGGGGATGTTGAGGAACAACATGATCATCTCCAGGCTAACATCATAGTAATCTTTGTGGCATTACAGCCATTTCATCTGGCAGGGTAACATTCAGTGGATGGATTAGGAGTCTTATCTTGCTAAAACCGGCAACATCAGGAATCAATAGACGAGTGACTTTTGCAGACAGTACCTGAGGGAGGAGCATACATTTTCTCTTGAAGCTTCCAGGGATGATTCTAATACTGCAGATGGCACAAGTGATGTGCTGGAAGAATTTGATTTTTCTGCAAACTTTTTCAAGCTCAGATTAGGTCCTTAGCAGATGAACAGTCTAGTTTTGGTTGAGCTGTATTTTTGTTGTTATTTTATCTTGCTTTTGTTTTTGCTTTAAGCAAAAGAAGGAAAACAACTCAAACAGTTTGTTCCTTTTCCTGGTACAGAAATTGATATAGCATGTAAACTTTACTGAAAAAACATCTACATGAATCCTACCTGACTTTTGTAAATTCCAACTTAATTTTTTGTGAATGGTGTATATAATCTGCGTATTTAATTCTGATAGAATTTGCATATTTCATTCACATGAAGAGAGATAAAATATATTCTTCTGGAATGACATTCTTTTCTCTCTAAAAATGTTGTTTTCAGGGCAGTGCCTGTGGCTCAAAGGAGTAGGACACTGGCCCCATATGCCAGAGGTGGTGGGTTCAAACCCAGCCCCGGCCAAAAACCACAAAAAAAAAAAAAAGTTTTTTTAGCAAGAAATTACTCTTCTAGGCCTTGCCTTCCCTATCTGAAAAATGGCAAGAATAAAAGCTCCTACATCAAAGGGTTTTTATGGAGAATAAATTAATTACATAAAGCATGTGGTCTGGTGCTTGACCAAGTAGGATTTTAGCAAATAATAAGTAATAAACAAGTAAGAAGAATAAATAATAATTGCATGTAGACACTTTTCACACACATGCATTTTTCAGTGTATTTACAATTTGTCTGCCTATCATCAGTCAGCACATTGTTTGTGCAGACATGCACCAGTGAAAACTGGGCTTTGGTCTTATTTTTTGGTCCATGTAGCCCCACTCTTGGCAGACATCTTTCCAGATTCTGTCTGTAAGAGGCTTATTTCTTAGTGTCTGGAGATTATAGACATGTCCATGTCGGGCTCTTTGGAGGGCTGGTTTCCATGTGTATTCTCGCAGCAAGATGGGTCACTATAGTCAGAGCCTGGCTCACAAAAACTACTTTCAACTTCCATTTCATTTTCCATTCTTTCTCCATCTCATGAAGGGCAGTGCCTGCCACCACTGTGATTGTATCCAGTCATTCTCCATCTCGAAATGCAGTGAAGCTTCTCTTCTCTGATCTCCCTACATTGAGGCACATTATTCTCACTTTTGTTGCTAGTGGAAAGTGAAATAAATTGAAGTCTGGAGTGCAGTCACCTGTAGATGTGACTCTCGTTTTCTTGCTAAGCGATGTTATCAGCCAGGAGCTCACATTTTTCTTTTTGGTTTTGTTTATCTGTAATTTGCCTCCATGTGGCATTAAACAAGCACCAAGAAGAAGAGAGAAAAAGGTACAGAAGCCGGCAATGAGAAACTGATCACTGACATCTTTAATGCAAATTTTTCTTCTTAATTGTCTCCACGTCTCTAAATGGGAAGTCTACACAACCATACACCAGCAAACACTTATACCTTGGCCAAGTGATATAGAGGCAATCCTCCATCCAGCTTTCTAGGGTACATGCAGGCAGCTTCTTTGAGATACAGAACAATTCCAGGGTCAGCAGTTTCTCTTCCACACCATAGATGCTGTGAACATAAATGGGGGACAGTGGCCAGGGAGCTAAAGTATATTGAATGTCATTCATGTTCCAGAAGCTATGTGAGATATTTATATTCTTAAAAAAGAATAAATGAGGCTAAAAAATAATTGATTTGGAGCAATTACTTCCTACGTCTGGGATACCTATGGTGTAGTGCAAGGGAAAACTCAGCCTTGAAAGCTAGGAGACCTTTGCTAGGGCTGGTTTCACCTCTGAGGACATGTGGAGATGTACAGAATGTCTCTTTACTGATAGTTTCTTTGTTTGTACAGGAGTGAATTGTGTTTGCAAATTCTATGCCTAAGATCACAAGGCGGACAATTTTGGAGGAATTTTAACTCTTAGTTAAGACTTGAATGTGTTCATTGTATCTGGCATATTTTTAGTCTTAGTTATCTAGGGAGTAGTTAGGGGCTGAGATTTGGGAATTTCCGATTTTTCCATTTTTTTTCATGCCGCTCACTTTTAGGACCATTTAAACACCTGTTGATATGTGTACTTCAGACTGAGAAAGTAAAAAATATGGAAACTGGAAGAAGTTTATTGAGCTCTTTAGTAATATTGCTGATAAAAGAGCTTTAAGGGGAAAGCCTGAAACCTTTGATTCCAATGAAATTTGGGAATTTATTAAGTTTATGGTGAGATTTAGGAACTTATTTTTCCATTTATTTTATATGTTCTATTGCAACTTACAAGTAGAAAATGTCTGTAATATAAAGAAGAGTCTATTTGGAAGTAGAGGATGGACAATTCTTACACACACTGAAGGACTTCACATGAGTAATCTTTATTTCCAAATTTGTTTGATTCAGGGCCAAAAACTCATTACCATTCATAAAATGCCAACACGACTTATAATAGTGGATGGATTATTTTATATATTTACTAGTTCAAGCCTTTTTCTGGAAACAGACTAGTCCAGGCTCTCCCAGTAATTAAAGAAATATTGTCAGTATTGTTGTCCTAATTAGCCACATTGTGTATTTATAAACACACACACACCACGTGAAAGAAAAAGACATACTGTTGTTACTATGCATCTGGCACTTCGCCTAGCTTGTTGTATACCTTACTTCATTTAAATCTCAAAAAAGAGCAGTACCATCTTCGATGCCAAAAATGTATTGTATTCTGTGACCGTAAACGGGAAGGCTGTTCTTCACCGCATTTACTTATTTTTTCTTTTCCTTTTATTTATTTTCCCCTACCTTGCTTTCCCTCAGTCTACGCCCCTTTCTTCATTCTCCTTCCCTGAACGCCTTGGTCCTGGTTGTTCACATTCATTCCTTTTCTTCTTTCTCCTTCCCTGCACTCCTGGCTCTGCAGTCTTGGCTTCTAGGGGTCTCCTTTAACTCCCCTGGTAACTTTTGTGGTTAAAACTTTTGGCAGCTGTTGACATAAACAAGTCACATTTGGCAAAATGTGTGTTGTGTATCTGCAAACTGGTTTATACTCATTGTAGAGCAATTAACGAGATAATTGCTCTGGCATAAAACAGCCTTGTACTATTCTTGTAACAGAATAAATAATTTTAACTATAGCTCCACCTAATACTTCCAGGATGTGCTAAAAATCCCGGCCCATTCTTATCGTAGAACAATTAAACAGCTTTGAAGCCTCTTTATGTTTTCTTTTACAGGAGTTTTGCTGGCCACAATCCCTGTGCTGTTTTTGAATTGAAGTCCTCTTTCTGAAATGAAAAGCAGATGCTCCCTGAATAAAACAAAGTATACATGGGAGGGAGCAAAGTCTTCACCTTTCTCCCTTTAATTTTCTTTGGCCAGGGCATTTTCCTGTCAGTATTTTAAATCAGTGAACATAAAAAGGTTAAGGAAGCTCATGATTTTAAGGTGTGACACTTGGAAGAATTTTGTAAATGAGAGGAGGGAGGAGGTTCTTGGTCTCATTCTGGTATTCTCTGTATCATGGATGGGTCACGCTACCTGATGTGACCTGAGGACTTACAGAGAACCCAACCCATGTGCTCAGCTTTGTGCTGCCTGGGTGCTCTTCTACAAAGGAGGAACACGATGTGGTACCTTACCCTTAGGACATTATAACACGTTTGGGGAGTTTGGAGGACTTCACACATGGAACAAGAATAAACTACACAGAAGAGCTGTGGGTAATTTTCATTTTTTAAATAGACATTAAGGGCTGCTGATGTTCAGGAGAAGCAAAAGAACTGTATTGTCAAGGAGGATTTCTTAAAAGATTTGAGGCTGGAAAAAGTCCTAAAGAGTGTGGCAAATGAGTAAGAAAGGAATGTCTGAAGCAGGGAATATTTTTCCTGTGTTTTCCCACCACCTATCCCCTTCTACTTTCTATGAAACTGGGCAAACAAACCGGTCACTTACCAGGGTGGCAGAGGAGAAGAGCCTTCATGTTGGTTTCAAATGACTTTTGTCACTCCCTGGCTATGTGTCTTGACGTAGGTAACAGGGTTTCTTCTATAAAATAGAGATGATGCTAGCACTTATCTTGGGGGCTCTCAGAGGATTCTTTATAATAGTCTTTGTTCATTTAATATGTGGTTTTTGAGCACTTCTTTCTATGTCCTCTGGTAGGCTTGGGGTATGTGTAAATGGACACATGAATGTATCTTTGTCCTTAGGGTTTAGAGTCCAGCAGGGAAGATAGATATAATTATATAAAATATTTCCCAGAAGTCCTGGCTCATGGAAAGTCTTCAGTGTATTTTAGTATGTTTAATAATTATAGTTATCCAAGTAGGGACATTTAAAATAAAAAAAATACCTTTAATCTTCCTGTCAACACAATTGGATTCACCAGTAGTATTTTTCAAGTTCAATATTCTATATTTAATCGCTCAATTTCCTTGAAATCTCCCCATCTAAAGCATATCATATTGATATTTTTTAAAAAGAGAAAGTCTTTCTCTGTCCTCCAGGCTAGAATACCATGGCCTCGGTCTACCTCATAACATCCTCAAACTCCTGGGCTCAAGCAATCCTCCTGCCTCAGCCTCCTGAGTAGCTGGAATTACAGGTGTTACCACAATAGTTGAGTAATTTTTGTTTTTTAGTAGAGATGGGTTCTTGGTTTTCTCAGACTGGTCTCAAACTCCTGAGCTCAAGCGATCTTCCCGCATCAACCTCTCAGAGTGCTAGGATTACAGGAGTGAGCCACTGTGTCTGTTCACCATATTGATTTTAATATACAGTCATATGTTAGGCTGGACTGCACCCCCTGACAATAGGAGTTCTGCTTTTCTACTTGTGTGATCAAGACCAGAAACTGTGTGGCGTGGAGTGGCTACTCAGCAATGGAACTCAGAGAACTTTCTTGACTTCCATTCTGGATAAAAATTATCCAGTCACCCACACCTTTGGCACTCAAAGCTATAATGCTATATCATTAACACCTTGGACATATCTAAATCTAATATCCGATTAGTCTCACAGGATTTTGTTGTCTTGTCTACATGTATCTGGTCTTCTCCCCACTTAAGTTTTTGATGCCCACTGTCAGAGATTCCTGAGAAGCAGACTGTGAGACTGTGTGCAAGAAGTTTATTAGGAAATTCTACCGGGATCATACCTGACAAAGGGAAAGCTAGAAAGAAAGCAAGATTGGGCAGAGGGAGAAGTTGGGCTATGGTGAGGCCACACTGGAGCCAGCTGACAGGAAGATGTGAAGTGGGATGGTCTTTCAGAGTTGTCCTCAGGTGGGGCAGTGTGGCCTCCGGCTTTTTGTCCTCATGTTGAGTAATCACTGGATGGGGGATTTTTCAGGAGTAGGGCATGGACAACAAACACAACTCCCTAAGAGGCTGTTAGCTAGGGAACAATTCCAGCAGCTGAGCTAACAAGTGCCTTATTCCCGAAGCAGGACCTAGAGGCACACCACAGCATCCATTATACACTTCCATACACTCCTCCCTCCCCCCTAAAATGGGAACTTAGCAATGAATCTGAATTGGTTTATCATCAGTTTTTATATTCTACCAAGGGAATGCCCATGCTGCGTAAAATGATTATGGAATATTAAATACTTTTAAGTCTTTTAAAACCTCTGTCACAGAAGAAAGTTGAGGAAATAGCACAACTTGGATTCCCTGACCTGTGTAGTCAAGGGGTTGGAGAGGATTGGGGGTTAGCTATATAATCAGTCTGCTTTTATGACTAATCGTTATCCCTCATTTTGCTTATATGTGATACAGCTGAAAACTTTTGCTGTCTTAAACTACAGCTGTTTATTGGGTTCTGAGTCAGCACTCTCCAGGAAAATGTTGTAGCTAAATTAGATAGTTGCCTATCATTTACTGTCTTTCCCGTTGCATGTGTATTCTTCTTAATCTTGTTTACATTAGCAATAAATAGCTCCTGGAGCGCGTAATGATACTTTTATTTCCATAAAGCACTGTGATCACCGCTTCAGTCATATCATAACACACTGCTCTTCTGAGCTAAGTTAATGATTCCTCAAAACAGTGTAATAAACTCACAAATGAGCATTTATTCAATTTTCAGTAATTGTGGGTTAAATCTTCCAGGAATGCATAAAATAAAGGGTGTTCTGAGTTTATGATTATTTTTCTTGCTTTTCAATTAATTTAACTTGTTACGGTGTATGCAATATATTTTAATTCTAATTCAGAGATGTTGAAACCTTGTATTGTTTAAAAATCTGTTTTTAAAATGTTTTTTATGGTTTTTGAAAGTAAAAGAACAATAAGGTAAAACAGTGGGGGGAGTGCAAGAAAATTACACATAAAAAAATCCATTTCCATCTTAATGAAGTGTGTTATACGAGGCGTTTCCTGCTTTTGAAGAGAAAACTGATAATGCTTAAGAAATTTGCTTCTTTGGATAAAAGGTGCTTGTTAAAATAAACCCTGAGCTTTCTAGTTAGCTATATTTCTATGTGGCTTAAAGCAAGTGTTTTGTTTGAAATTACCAGAGAAAATATCCCTACATAAAACAAAACAAGTTAATAATCAGTTACAGATCTAGTAATCTCTATTTCTTACTTTTTATTGTTAAACCTAGGGCTGTTATTTTCAAACTTTTCAGAATCATAATATTTTCACTCAGATGCTGTAATACCAATTGAAAATAAAGCATTCATTTTAGTTTAATGTGTAGATTCTTACTCCCTCCTCTAAAACTAGTGTGTTATTTTGATTGCTGCTTTTCTATACTTGAAAAAAATCATATCATGAAAAATTTCATATATACAGGGTGGCCATGAAGTTCATGTGCATTTATAAATTGCACACTATTTTAAGTTGTGTGTAAAGGACAAGATGATAAATCTCTATGTACCCTTCACTCCATCTCATCAATTTCCAACATACGTCCAATGTTTTCTGTCTACCCTGTCCATTCTGTCTTATCCTCATCTGGGTTAGTTCAATGTAATTTTATCTGTAAATATATATACCTTTAGAAGGTAAGGATTCTTTAAAACATAGAACCACAAACCTATCTTTATACTTAAAAGGTAACAATAATTTCTTAAGAACATCAGGTAACCAACAAGTGTTCAAGATCTCTTAGTATGTCATTATTTAAAAACAATTATTCAAATCAATATTCAAATAAGTCTCATACATTTTAATTGGTTGAGAAAACTTCCAAATCTCTTATATTGTACAGGTTTCATCTCCATCTCTCTTTTTTTTGATGAAGAAGTCAGCTCATTTATTCTACACAGTTTCCCATAGTCTGGATTTTGCTAATTGCATTCCTATTTCAATTAATATGTTCCATTGTCTTATTTCCTGTAAATTGGTAGTAAGATCTAGACAAGTGATCTGATTTAGCTTTAATTTGTTTGATATGAATACTTTAGGTAATATGTGGTATGCCTGTCAGAAAGCATACGAGATCTGGCAATATCTGGTAGACTTTTTTTTTAATAATTGATTAATTCTTAGGTCCATTACTTACAATGTAATACTATCAAAATTCTGTCATTCCTATTTTATTTATTAGCTGAGATGTTTCTATAAAAAAATACCAGCCAGGTGTGGTAGGCTACACCTGTAATCCCAGCACTTTGGGAAGCTGAGGCAGGAGGATTGCTTGAGGCTATGAGTTTGAGACCATCCTGGGCAATGTAACAAGGCACCTTCTCTACAGAGAAATAATAAAATCTAGCCAGAGGTGGTGCTGTGCACCTGTAGTCCCAACTACTTGGGAAGCTGAAGCAAGATTGCTTGAGCCTAGGAGTTCAATGTTGCAATGGCAACGCTGGCATAGGTGACAGAGCAAGACCTGGTTTCTAAGAAAAAAGGAAAAAAACAATTAAAAAGACAAAATTCTCCTTACCAATTATTTAGATTTTTTGAGGTACCGTTTATACACAGGTACACTTTGCTTGATTTTTTTTTCTTTAATGGTTTTAAAACTAACAAATTGGTTCCCAGCATACTTTAAATATGACCAGTAATTTTTTTATTACTATTGACCACATTTTAAATATATTTTGATGCTTTCATACATTGCTGTTATTAAAATTATTGATGTTAAAGAGTCCCATCTTTGCCAGCTGGAGCCTCTGTAAGTTGGTTTGTATGTCCTTTTGACTTTTCTGTAATACTCTTCAGTAGCTTCCTAATTTTCTGCATGATAGGAAGTGCCAGGCTCATTTTATGTCTCAAACTTTGAATCAGTCGTTCCTCCAGAATTCTGGGAAATGGTAATGGAAGTAACAATCTAGGTGCTAGGAGGAATTATTTGCTTGTTGTTAAAGGTTACTTATTGCTGTTGGGTTGGTCATTGTATCTAGGCTTTTTCAGTAAACAGAGATTTTTTTGTATTAACAAATTACATCACAATTTTAGACTAATATAATCTACTTACTGTTAATACCATAGGGCTTTAACGTTAACTGCTATGATGCTCTCATTCCCCTAAAAAACCCATATAACCAGGCATTTGCTTTATTCAATGATACACACACACAGATCCAAAATGAAATATAAACATTGCCATCAAAAAATACAATTACTCAAGTTTATGGTTTATTTAGCAGGGTTATTTTTATTTTTCAGTCCTTAGCTTGTATGTTAACTGGTATGTATAGTAGGAGAGATGTGTTTCAAAGTGACTTAAAATAGCTTCCCTATGGACAATAACGCTACAAAGTCCTCAATACATAGTTGGGTTCATTTCTATGCTTTAACCTTTTAGAGATTTCTTTTAAAATATGTTAAAATTATGTACAACATTTTCTTTCTTTCCATGTTAAATATGTAAACAAGATATGTTCAGAAGAGTTGAGCTTCTATTTCTGTCCTCCTGGCCCATTCCTTATTTCCCCTATGGGTAACTGAAAATTTTTAATTGATCCCTTTGTCGGCATTTTATTTGGTGTTTAGGAAAGTTTATATCTCTGTTCTAATGATTAATTTATACTAATATCCCTATGCAATAACCTGAATTTCTTTCTTTTTGAATGTTGTCTTTGGCTTCCTACTATAAGCAATATGGAAATTAGCAAATAGTCTATTTTCCCTTCCCCATTCTCCACCAGCACTTAACTTAGAGCACTATTCTTTTTTAGTTAATAATCAGAAGGTGTTCATTAGTTCTGATGCACTTTCCATATTCTGTCCTCATCTTTTAGCCTTTTTGATGACCGTGAGAATATATGGCCATCCCATATTATAATTTCTCTATTATGAGGGCCACTTAGCTTCAAGTAAATATTCATTCATCGTTCATTATTAGTCCTAATGTCATTGTCATTCTAGTCATTTTTGGCTGTCTTTAATCTTTTGCCCAGCTGCTCAATAGATTATTTATTTTTCTTTAAGTTTTGTCATATTATTACAATACTATGCATCTCTGTGTTGTTTTTGTTGCAATTTCCAATTACAAGTTTTGTTCAAGTTAGATTTTTATTTCAAAATTTTAAACTCAAAATTTTTAGTATTTGTCCTATCACGTTGTGCTTTTATCCATGCATGTTTGTGTGTGTGATTTTATTTACATTTCTTTCTTCCTCTGTCTCTTGAATCTTGTGTATGTCTTTGTCTTTTAAGTTTAGATTTTTTTCTCCTTTGCCTTATTTCTCTGAACATATTTTCCCAAGCATTTATTACTTTTGGTTCGTTCTTTTTCTCTGAAATATTTTCATTTTATTTTTACATCTTTGCCATATTTTTGAAGCTATCATTTCAACTTTTTCTTTTCTTCAGTAACCGAAATTCTGAGTTTTTCTACTTAAGATTTATGTTCTTTCATTTTTTGCTTAATTTTTAATAGGTATATTTTGAAGTATTAGGTTATAATTTTTATCTTTTAGGCATATTTATGATGTTTATTTATTTATAGAATTATTATTGTGCACCTTGTTCTAGTTTTTTAAACATAACTTTTGAGTGTTATTTTATCATAATCCTTTTCTGTTGCCCACGTTTAAATCTTGAACAGTTTTCCTCTATTCTTTTGAGGAGGAGATGGGCTAGAATTCTCAAACTTCAGACTTCCTTCTTGGAAGGAAAAACATGTGACTTTCTACTTTTTGAGTTATGGAGGCCCTTCTGCCCACTCCTGCTTTTATTTGATTTTCCTTCTACATTGTCTTCATTTTCCTTTGTCTTCATTTTCCTCTATGTTCACTTGGATTCTACACCAAGTGTGGACCTTTGTCTTAAAAGGAAGCTTCAGCTGATTACTTTCCAGAGTTTAAAAGACCTTGACCTCTCCAACACCTTTGATTTTATTGTGGTTCCATTAGCCTGCAAAGTGAAGTCCATAAACTTCCCTCCTATTTTTGGCTGATGTACTCAGGAAGGGCTATTTGTCACCCAAAGTGTGATACTTGTCCTAGACCCTGAATCAATGAACACGAAGAAAGAAAATAAGCAGTTTGAGGAAAAGGAAAGAGAAGTTTATTAATTTGCCAGCAAATGAGGAGGGCAGGGGACTAGTGTCTCAAAGACTGCCATCCTATCTTTACACAAAAATACAAGGCTTTTTAAAAGTGAGGTTTTGGCTGCTGGGCTTGGATCTGCTTGGCCAGTGTTACATGTTGTAGCTTTAGGCTATTGTTTAACTCTAATTTGTGGTTCAGTGAACCTTACTTCCAGTGTCTGTGATCCTGTCACCCTTGTCTGGACAAGTCTGTTGAGCAATTTCCTGTAGTTTAAGATACTAGGAAACAAACAGCAAAGAATATTTTCCTGTCCCTTTGATTAGTGGCCTCAGGCAAGGAAGACAAGTTTAAATTCCCATAAAGGATAGAGGTTTTAGAGAGCTAACTAACTCATAAAACATGTCCTTGCCCTTTTTTCCAACCTTTACCTCTCTTCTGTGTTGAGTATTCTGGTTAGTGCTATTGGTTTTCTGGGGCTCAAGGCCATCTCTAGTTTTCCCTCCGTTTTCTCTTGTACAGGTGATGATGTCACATGGGTCTTTTTGTATTGGTGGCTTATATCTCCCAGTTTGTATTTTCCACCTTGGGGGATACCTTGCAGCTACATTTCTGTGGAAGTACTTTTTGGGGTTTTGGTTTTACTACTTTAGTTTTTCTGTCAGTTATTATGGAGGATGTTGGGATTCAGATATATATTTTAAAATGTTTTTACCGGTATCATTTTTCCAAGCTGCTGTTTTGAACATATGTTCCACTTAATATTTCTGATGTAGTAAAACCACTATATGGAAATTTTTCTTTAAAAACTAACTCAGAATTTTATTAGGCAAAATAATATTATACTTATATTTGATTTAGCTAGATAAAAACTTATGCAAGAGCAGTGTTTTAGGAAAACAAATTACATGAAAATAAATCAATCCTTTATCTTAGTGTGGGTAGTAGAAAACACATGGATGCTATTGTTAGATTTGGATTAGGCAGTCATCAATATCCCTAAATAATTTACCAAAAACTATATTTCTGAGCCTCAATTTCAGTGTCTACTAGCACACAGTAGGTGCCTGATAAATTTCATGAATAAAATAGTTGAATTAATTTGAGCTCCAGTACCTTCTTTGTCAAATTATTATGGGGATAACCAAGAATATGTGTAAAGTGCTTATACATCATTCTCCTTAGCATACATACCCATTTCTTTTCTTTTCCTCTTAGTTATAGCCTCTACCTTACATGTGCCTTTAATATGTCTTATGTTGCGTTATTTTTGCAGTTGTTGTATAATTATACTGAATAATTTTATTCTTTCACCCATGTTTTTCCTGAAAGTGCTATCATACATATGTGAAATGCCTGCTCATGGAGGGTTAGATCTCTTAATGACAAATGCATGTGTTCATATGGGAAAACACATACATGTTTATGTATGAGGGCATGGATTTGCTCATATGCGAGACCAAGGTTATGTGCAAGAACACGTTTGTGTTCATACATGATGACATGTGCATGTTCAGGCATGAGGGAGGAGGGATGTATGTTCATGAGGCCTAATGCACGTACACAGCATCCTCCCCAATGCTAATTATCTACATTTATCATAGCTTCATATATTTAAGTGAATTTCAGGTTTAAAAAATGGTTAGAAAGAAGCTTTGGACTCACTTATTTATAAAATTGTTGACAACCCCAAGCTTCTGCCATGGGGGATTCTGGTTAGTAGATTATCATTTGACCTTAGAAGAATCTCAGACAACATCAGCAAGGCTTGGAAACAGTAAGGACGCTTAACTGAGGCTTTTGATGCAGGCTTAGCTGGAGCAATGATAAGAATGGTGATTAGGAACAAGCAGAGGAATAAAATGCCAATTTTGAGAAAAGATCAACACTCAGAATAATCTAAAAAATGAAAGCTGACAGGCAACTGATTGCTTTACTCCACTTCCACTAACCCATAAGGGCAATAAAACTGCATAGAGAAAAACAACTGATGGATACCCAGGCTTTTCCTAACAAAGAGAATAGCCCGCTCACCTAATAGAAGTCAGGAATATCCTTTCCCTTTCCAAATATAGCTTTTAGATTCATTGACCAGGATGTTTCAAGCAAAAATCTTGGAAAACTGCTGTTAACGAAAGAGATGCTACTTGTTAAGGTAACCAGGGCACTGTTCTCTGTTCCATGGCTCTGAACTTCTTACGTCTACTTGGATATTAATTTCAGCAAATGAATAGAATCAAAAGTAGGGAAGACTGGTGATTTCTTAAGCATTGTGGCAGCTGTGACCACCTCAAATATAGTGCTGTAGGCAGAGACTGCCTAGCTGGGGGGATTTGATTTTTCATCTACTTTGTAATTTCAGGGTTTTACAGATCCAGAAAATAGGCATAGAGAAAATGATTCCTGGCAGAGCAGAAATATACAGATGAATGCCTGGTAAACATGGAGAACTGGAAAAGAATATGGGCCCATAAATTATCTTCTGACTTTACATCAGAGAAAGGACATTCCACAAGCACATAAATGGGTACTGAGTGCAGGCACAGTCGGTTGTCCATTTGCTGGCAAATGTGGAGCCTAGTCAGAGTTGTTTCATATACAGAGAAGTACATAGAAGACAAACGAACAAATACATGAACAGCAACTTGACCCTATAAAGATTCTGTAACAGCGATCATAGTGACAGAAACCGCAGCAGATCAAGAGAATGGGAATAGCATCTTAACATTGTTAATCAAGAACATGCCACTGAAAATTATCTGCTTTCAGAATTCACAAAGGAACTAAAAAAAAAAAATCAATAAAAATGTTATCCTGTTTCTTCAATAGCATGTTGGAAGGAGAGAAGAGATGTTTGTGAAGAGTTGAACAAAATGAGGAAAATAGTAAGGTGGTTAGCAAAGGAACAAGGGGTACAAAGAAATAATACAATTGTAGTATTAAAACTTATGTTAGACATAGTAGGATGGCATTGTTGGAAATGAAATCAGTAGAGAATGAAAGCGAAATTGATACCAGAATTTTCCCTTCTGGTCTTGGGTCACAGGAATGGAAGAATGAATTCACAGACCACAAGTGAAAGCGGACCCATTTTATATGGGAAGAAAGGAAAGAGGAAAGCAGAGCCTCTGGCATAGTGGAGGGGGTCTTAAGTGGGTTGCCGCTTTGGGCTCTTTGTCTAGGGTTTTTTTAAGCCTTAAGTGTTCTCCTGGTTATTGGCGGTATACACTGGTTGACTCTTTCAAATTAAAATGTCTCATGGTTATCAACTTCCCTTGTCCAGACTAGACTTCCTTCACCCAGTCCCTTGGGGGTCTTTCTTCCTGTTATGTCCCACCCAGTGACAACTATTTACTAATGGCTGCATAGATCCCAAAAGGCCTTCTGACTTCTATTGACATCATCCAGGAATATAAAAGAAAAGTGCAAAGAGATTAACAAATAATAGAGACAATAACAGCAGAAAAATAGAGAATAAAGATGCTGACTAAAAGTACAAGTAAAGGTGTTTCTGAATTAGAATCAAAACAATATTTAAGAACACACTAATAAATCTTTACTGAGCCAAATAAAATATCTGAGAATGCAAACTTAAAGAACTCCCTATAATTTACATAAAAATCAAAGGGAAGAGATATGTATCTAAATTATTGCACTAAAAGTTTTTAGACAGATTAAGAAAAAAAAAACTAAACTTTCATTGAATCAAGTTAAATGATTCTTGTCTATAAAGTAACAAAAATCCAGGGGGCCTTAGACTGTCCTTTTGCAGCCTGATATGCCTGACAAAAAACCCAGGATATGTGAAAAAAAAATAAAACAGCAATTCTCTTTCACGTGGAAAGGCAAAAGAAGGAGTCTATAAAGTATGCAAAGATTCAGAAGAGAAGACATGTTATCCACATTCTCTTTTTGATATATTAAAGGCCACTGAACATGATAATTACTCAAAATTAATAACTTTATATGAAGATATTGCTCAATACAAAATTAAGTTATCTGGTCAAATTAATAATTTTATCAGAAGGACATTTGCACTGGATTGTTTATTGTATTGCAGCTCAATTTACAATTGCCAAGATGTGGAGACGACCTAAATGCCCATCATCCCAGGAATGGATTAATAACCAGTGGCATATATCTACTATGGAATACTATTCAGCCATAAAAAGATGGAGACTTTACAACTTTTGTGTTAACCTGGATGGAGTTGAAACACATTCTTAGTGAAGTTATCACAAGAATGGAAAATCTAGTATCCAGTGTATTCAATACTAATATGAAGCCAGTAGATGATCTAATACATGCCCACACAAAAGAAAAACTCAATTCAATGCAAGATGGGGGGAGGGGGAAGGAAGGGAGGAAAGGAGAAGAGGGAGGGGGGATCAGTGTGCTCCCACTTAATGGGCACAGTGTAAGGGTATATGGCACACCCCCAGAGTGTGGGACACAACTACAACAGGACTCTAGCTAACAAATGCAAACATTGTAACCTAATTGTTTATACCCTCACATTAATCTGAAACAATAAATAAATAAATAGATAGTTTTTTTAAATAATGGGGGAAAATAAAAAATAAATAAAACTTGGCTCTTGGTCCTCTCATGAGGTACACCTGAGCTGAGGGCTATGACAGCCTGGAGAAAGACAAAAGAGTGAATTTTCTTGATTAGAGAACCCCAAGTCTGTTCCTTAGGGCTGTGTCACTTTTTAATTCATTTCCCCAGGAAGATGTCATTTTCTAGTTCTCCTGAAGGCACCATATAGACTACTAGTCAGATACTCTGTGGAGAGAATTACTGAGTAATTCAACTGTTTTTCTTCCTCACATGAAAGTCATGCAGAATAACATAAAGGCCATTTTAATTACCAAAGACCTTGACTCTCTACATCTTCAAATACATACTGAATGCGCTGGGTCATGCTTTTTAACTAGTAAAGAGTAGTAAACAAGTCAATGACGGATACAGCCATAAGGTCAAGCACCTCATCATATCATAGTCTATCTAAGCCCTTATTAGGGCTTGAGATAACAATACTTTAAATGAATCAGTAGAATGTCCTGCACATGCTCTAAAAACAGGCTTTCCATTAACAGAGGAACTCTATGAAATTTAAGCCCTTAGCTTTCACTTGGCACATTATTTATTGAAGGAGGAAAAATGTAAAGAAATGGAAGATGGGGTGTTATGGAGGGTAGGTGGAAAGTGGGAGTGAGGAGGAATATTATACATTATATTAAAAAGCAGTGTTGACCTAGAGGAAAAACCTATAAGGAAATAATAAACATATTACCAGCTCTTATTTCTCAAGTGAAATTCTCAAAAATTCATATTTTCAAATTTTATATAAAAATCAACTTATACTAGTTTGTAGCATATAACATAAAATTGTATGTAATATGATCAGAACTCTAGGTGAAATATTTTAAGAATAAAAAGGTTATGAATAAATACACCCATGGGTGGTTATGTTTCAAGATGTCATCTGTTGGGATTGTATTTGTTTATTTTTTGACTTTTCTGCACCTTTGAAATTGTCTATAATTCACTACATGCTATTCTTTTAAAAACAGAAAAATAACCTAGTAAACTTCTTTTCAACATTAAAAATATAGGAAATTTGTAGCAAGACTACAGAAATAAAGAAAATTCCATTTTATCAAACTGATTTGAATGTTCCAGGACCAATGATGCTCTTCTATTGTTATTTATGTAATGTTTAGCTTATGACAATTCTTCATTTACAACCACAAATAAATGCCTTGCAATGAAGTTTTTGTGCAAATTTTGTCTTCATAAAAGAACAGTTAAGGTTCTTTTTCCTTCAGATTTAATTCACTTTGCCCTTTGCAATTTGCTGATAATATTTTTATCTGTGATTTATAGTAATCATACTTTGTACTTAAATACTATTTTTTCTGTGTAAAAAAACTGAAAAGGTTTTATAAGTATTATCTATTAGTCTTTGCAATATTTTTATGAAGTAGGAAGGAACAGTTTTTAATCTCCCTTTTATCTGGGCCAACTGAAAGTATAAAAGCTTTGCCTCCGTCAGTGAAAGTGCTGAGCGGGGGCTTTTAGTCTCTGGCCATTAATGTCATTAATGTGTCTGAAGAAATAAACCTGGAAAAAATGTCTTTTTCTTAAATTTGGTTTTCACTATGTTCAGAGACAGACAAGTTCAGGAGTCTTCACCAGCCGTTACTAGGGAACTTTTATGCTGTGTTACTGACCAAGACAGCCTTAACTTTCCCCTCAGCTCGACTAAGATTTAGAGAGGTTTCGTCCTGAGTCTAGGCTCCTGACTTCTCTTTCCTAGAGCCTTTATATAAAAAATATCTCCTATTGTAAATTCTTTCTGTGCCCTCTTTGAGATGTAAATCTTCTATGACCCAGAAATTTCTCTTTGGAGACCTGAGAGTATCAAGAAACATCAGGTCCCTGTCTCCCAGTCTCTTTGGGAAGGTAGGTGCCTAATACTTCGATAAGCTCCAATTCACAAACACAGACAGCCTAATCACCTTGACCAATCTTCCCCTAATGTCCTTTAATATGTATGGTCACCAGATGGCCATGGGAAGTACTTGGAAGGTGGCCAGACGGATATTGAGCAGTGAGGTTGTGAACTTAATTGTCAAGACCTTTGTATAGCAGCTCTGTTGGCAATTCCAGAAAAAGAGTTCCAAAATTGCTTTGAAGGCTGGACTAGGCATTGGTGTGTCAGTGCATAGCTTCCTAAAGGTAATACTTCAAAGTAATATTCAGCAGTGAGGTAGGTAGCACTTTTTCTAGGATGAGTTCATGATCTTAATTGTCAGTCTTTGTATCACCTTAAGTTTGGGGAAGAAAGTTTTGTGGGTCAACGTTAATTGTTTGACGGCAATGGTCAGGACAATTCTGCTTTGTAAAACATATCCTGGCTCCTTTCAAAGGCTCAACATTTTCAGAATTTCCAAGAACTGGATTTTTAACTGTCTGACATCCTATTATCTTGCTGAACTGATTGAGAGTAGTTTACAGATATCATACTTTATCCCACATACTTAACATATATTTTCTGCCTATGAACATGCTCTTGCATATAACTTCAAAACAAATTTTACCTCCAAGAAATTTAACATTGATATAAGTACTATTATGTAACATATAGACTATTTTTGCATTTCTAAATACCCAATAATGTTCATCTTTACTATGCTTGTAAAAGAAAATTCAGAATATAATAAAAATAACCACTTGTTAAATTCAGTTGTCCAATTCCTTTGATCTTTACTTGTCCCACAACAGTTTCTCTCCTGCCCCACTCTCTGTCCTTCTTTTTTAAGACGTCAACATTTTTGAAGGCAAGTTGAGTGGCTATTTAAAGGTCAGTTATCTGAATTTGCTTTATTATTTTCTCATGTTAAGCTCCAAAAAAACTTTTGTTTTGAGACTCTTGCATAGATAATTGTGTATACCTTCTATGAATCACACTGGGAAATACATTATGTCAATTTGCCCCATTTGGGAGAAAGTTCTACTAGATCACTTGGTAAGGTGGGATCTTCCAGATCTCTTATCTTTTCTTTTGTAAGTAATAGGTAATCGGTGATTATAAACTAGCATGAAAATCCTGTTTCTTTCTTTCTTTCATTCATTCTTTTTTTTTTTTTTTGAGACAGTCTCACTTTGTTGCCCTAATCCTGTTTTCCAACCACTTTTCACCTAAACGTGTTAGCATCTGCTCATCTTTCTTGCCTGCATTGATTGTTAAGTGACGGTAACAAAATGAAGTAGATCTGTTCCCTTTCTGACATCAGTCTTTGGGTTGTGGACACTCTGGCACCAATTTCTGGTTCTTAGTCTTTGTTGCCTAAACTGGTACAGATGGAATTCCAGTATGAAACCTTGATACAAATTGTGATTATTACTATTTCTTCAGAATAGAGACTTCTGCTAAATTTCACTATATAAGCAGCAGATTTCAGCATAGTTCTTTCAAAATGTTATGTGTGTAAACTGAATTAAGTTGGACTATGCCTATATGAACATGCATTTTTACATTAGGGGATTGCACTGTCCCTGTATCATAGAAAACTCTGGATTAAAATAATATATCAATTTGACATTTTAAGCAACTTGATTGTGTCTGAAATATTTGACACTTGGGAGGTAGTATAATATAATGGTTAAATGTTGGCTTCAGATTTAGACAGCTGTGTGACTTTGATTCCTTAAATTTTTTATTAAAGTTTCTTAAAATTCCTTAAATTTTAAGATTTCTTAAATTTTTTGTATCTAATTTCCCCAATATTTAAAATAGGACTAATTATATCCATGTGTCAGGGAAGTTTTAAGGTAAAATTACATAATGTAGAAAATCATTTGACTTAATGCCTAACACAGCTATACCTGAAACAAGGTACATGAAAAATAGTAGCTAATATTATTTCTGTCAAATATATTACTTATGCATGATTTTGAGGGTGTATAAGTACTATATCCAAGTAATAAGTAAAATATAAAACAAATGTTAAAATTTGACATTGTCTGTTGATTCTTCCATGCTACAGACATTTGTAAATATTCTTTATGAGCTTTCTTAATAGCAAATACAAATTTTTAAAGATCACATTGAAGTTTCCTGAAAATATAGCTGATCTTCTTTTAAGTCGTGACATGTAATTTTTTTAAAACCCATTCTGAAGAAGCAAATGCAGGTCATTTGGGGCTTATTTTCCCAAACCCGGTGTCTGGTTTTGTTCTGTAACTTCACATCTCGTGATGGCCTTTTTAGTTTCCTGACAGACTGCCCCAGTGAGGTCTGCTCTTTCGACTCTCCTTATTTATCTCTTTTTTTCTTACTAACACATCCAGATTCCATTTGTCTCTTTCTTACAGGGACATAGTACTCCCAATTTTCTGCAGCTTTTTTTTTTTCTTTTATAGCAATTTCACCTTGCCAAGCTGTGAGTATACCCTCTGCAGAGTTAACACAGAGTCCATCTGGTGTCTTGTAACAGTGCACCGTTCAGTCTATCTTCACTTTATCATAAATTATCTTATCATGCTGCACAGAGTCCTTGCAGTTGTCAGTCAAATTAAAAGAAGTTTTCTGAAGCCCATCCTACGTCATCTTTTCTTAATGGTTTTGTCTTCACTTTGAATAAAGTGAAGACACCTTACAGAAATTCAACTTTGAAGCCCTGGTATTTTTTTTTTTTTTGAGACAGAGCCTCAAGCTGTCACCCTGGATAGAGTGCTGTGGCATCACAGCTCACTGGGCTTAAGTGAGTCTCTTGCTTCTGCCTCCCAAGTAGCCAGGACCACAGGCGCCCGCCACAACGCCCGGCCATTTTTTGGTTGCAGCCGTCATTGTTGTTTGGCAGGCCGGGCTGGATTCGAACCTGCCAGCTCAGGTGTACGTGGCTGGCGCCTTAGCCCGTTGAGCCACAGGCGCCGAGCCAAGCCCTGGGATTTTTATTGACTCCTAGTGTAACAGAGAGAGTTCACCATGAAAGACTTGAATGGTAATATTTATACAAATTTTATTTAAAGTAAGCCAATTCCTGAGGGTAGAAAACCTTCAAAAAATCATTCTCTCTCTTTTTTTCTTTCTCTCTCTTTTTGTTTTCTTTCCCATGAAGTTATTAGAGACAAAAAAATTCTTCAGAGACTGGAGTATCCAGGGAAAATGAAAACTGGATAATCCACCTAAAATTCATGAAAATACTCACAAGCAGGAAGAAGGATATTCTGAGAGAAAATCTCTTTTAATTTGTCTCATTTCTCTTTTCTCTTTGTGTTTTCTTTTGAGGAGACCATTACTTTAGCATGTAATGTGAAAAAAAAAAAAGAAAAGAAAGAAACATTTTGGAAAACAAGGTATATGTGTGTGGTGCATGTGTGCGGGCATGGCAGGCAGGAAGATATTAAACAAGTCTCTACCTTAATAATTTTTTTTATTAAACACTTAGTTTTCTATGATTTTCTTTATCTGAATTAAATTATATGTGCAATAGTTTCTCTTGTGCATGGTTTCAGTTACCTGTAGTCCACTGTGGCCCAAATATTTAAATGGAAAATTTCAGAAATACACAATTCCTAAATTGTAAATTGTCCGTCATCCATAACAGCATTCTGCTCAGTCCTGCCTAGGGCATGAATCTGCCTTTGGCTAGCAGATCTATCTGTCTGTGCTACCTGCCTCTTAATCACTTAGTAGCCATGCAGGTTATCAGATTGACTGTCATGGCATCACATCGATTGCATTCAAGTCACCCTTATTTCACTTAATAATGGCTCCAAGTGCAGGGGTAGTGATGTTGGCAAATCGTATCTGTCAAAGAGAAGTTGGAAACTCTTCCCTTTATGTGAAAGAGTGAAAGTTCTTGATGAAATAAGGAGAGAAGAAAAATCAAATTTTGAGGTTGCTAAGATCAATGGCAAGAAAAAATCTACTATGTGTGAAACTGGGAGCAGAATTGTTATTATTGTTCTATTTTATTATTAATCATCATTGATTATCTCTTACTATACCTAATGTGTAAATTCAATCTTATCAGAGATATGTATGAGAATAAAACATAGTATATGTAGGATTTGGTACTCTCTGTGGTTTCAAGCATCTGCTGGGAATCTTAGAATATATCCCTCATGGAAAAGGGAAGTTAGTTATTAAGAATTTACATAATCAATGATATAACCTTTTAAACTTACATTTGTTGAGAATAAACAAAGTTCTGACTTGCCAGCACCACCTTTTGCTGACTGTCTGCTCCGGAGACCAAAGATTGATGCTGCCTGTGGATGGGTTGATAAGTGGGTAGTAATTGGATTATGCCAAAGAGCTAGGTTCTACTGTATTACAATTTTTTCCTAGCCTATGACAATAAATTCTGCTGGAAGAACCAATTTATGATTTATGTATGTGAAAATTTGGGAACTTGAAATCACCTTTTGTATTGTTATCCTTATAATGTTAAGCTTTTCTTTCAGTCCCAAAGTTGGTTTAGAAAAAAATTTGCAGGGCAGTTTTCTGTCAATTTCTAACAGAAATATGATTTCCTTTCTTTTTTTTTCTTTGTTGCCCTGGGTACAGTGCCATGGTGTCACAGCTCACAGCAATCTGCAGCTCTTGGGCTCTAGGTGATTCTCTTGCCTCAGCTTCCTGAATAGCTGGGACTACAGGCACCTGCCATAACGCCCGGCTATTTTTTTGTTGCTGTTTGGCCGAGGCCGGAGCCCTACCCACTGAGCCACAGGTGCCGCCCAGAAATATGGTTTTCTATCTTAGAACCATGATTTTGCTTAAGGTTTTCATGCTGAACGTGCCTCAGGTGGACAGTGATCTGAGAACAGACACCAGGTGCCTCACACATCATGGTGGACGGAGGGTGGGGTGGTCCTCTTGCTGAAGCTTTCCAACTTTCTTGCTTTGGGGCCTGCGAAAGGAGAAAGAGGAGTGAGTTAAAGGCTAGAGTTATGGTGAGTGTGAGTCCAATGAGGGGTGGGGAACATCAAGTGACAGCACTATAACTGGTATTACTCAACCCTGAAGGGAGGCAAAGGTTCTCCTCCAAAGAAAGACGTATCTGAACCTCAGAAGTTGCTCGTGTTTTCGATTTATCCAGTCTCTGGTTCAGCTGTTTAATTTAATCACTGCCTTATCCTGTCCTCTCTTTTGTTCTTCCAGGTCAGCTTTCATGCTGGTTTACCTTACACTTGGTTTGTTTGTCTCTATAGCCTCGAGATTTCCTTCTCTTAATTTGCGCACCAAATATGAGTGTGAGATGTTGGGTAGTAAAAGTCAGGACAGATGTTCATTTACTCATTGGCATTCTCCTCCTGTTCAGATACAAACTGGCATTGCTGGAGTTTACATTGCCAGTGTTTTGATGACTTAGATGCTGAGAAAGAGAAAGACAGAGAAAGAGAGAAACAGAAAGAGAGAGAGATTTTACAGAAATTCTGGGTCTAGTGTCAATATTTATACCATATTAATTATAATTGATTTGTTAAATGAAATAGACTAATTTACAGCATCATCAAATCTAATGGACACTCCACCCATTTCAAGCTTTCCATTCCTTTTTTGGTGAGGTGTTTTTTCTCTCTTGACAATTGTGATAATATTTCTATGTTTTCTACACTTCCTCTTGTACTTTCTTAGTCTCTCTGCCAGCTTGTTTTCCTTAAGAGGAATGGTTAAATATTGTGAGCCTTGTCCTAGGTCCTTTTCTCTTTAATGTCTCTATGTCTTCTCATCCTGTCCTAGACTTTTTGGGGGGGAGAAATTCTGCGCTTGTATAGGGAAAACAATGCCCTCTAAACTGAAATGGTGCTGAAAGACTAAAGAAACAACCCAGACCAATCCAGATTGCTGAGTTGGAAGTTTATTAGAGGTTAGTTATGCTGGACTCTCATCCCCAGTCAAGGTACCCTCGAGGGTGGAGGCAGCAGGGGTAAGATCTGCTCTGCCTGCCTGTTGTGAAGATTTAAATTTCTTTCTTGTGTGTGTATATACAATACAGATTAAGCATGCTCGGTACTTCCTATTAGGTGGGGACTTTAATATTATAATTAGCTAAATAGTACTAAGGCAGCTTAAAGCAGTTCAAACTAGTTTGAGGACTTGTAGCCATCTAGGCCAGTGTTTTGCAACCTTTTTTAATCTCATGGCACACTCGAACCTATAATTAAACTTTCATGGCACGCTTAAATTATGTTGATCAAGTGAAAAAAGTAAAAACAAAAAAGAATACTCTTATTGTGCTTTGAACTTCTTTCAAAAATAATTTAATTAATGATCTTTGAAAACTTTCAAGGCACACCTAAGATCCTCTCATGACACACCAGCGAGCTGTGATGCACGGGTTAAAAACCAGTGATCTAGGCAAAAGAAGCTACTTAACAATACCCTTCATGCTTTGTATTTCTTTTCCACTTTCTGACTTTTATCTATATCTCTAAGTTGCAAAGAAACTGTACGAGTTCTGTTAAACATTAAAACCCAGTGGTGGAGCACTTCCATCTTCTCTCAGGCTTCCCATACCATCTGTCTATTCATGGCTCCAGACAAGATCATCCCGCTGAATGGTTTATCCTAAAATCCGAACCTTCTAATTCTCTTTTCTTCCCACCCACATCCATCTATGAGCAAGTCCGGCCATTTCTCTGCCTTCTGCATCAGCACCAGACCATTCCATTCTACCTAAAATACCATCATCTTTCACTAACACTACTGCAACAGTTTTCTGACATGTTTTCTTCCTCTTATTCTTTATGACCTCCAGTAATCCAATATCTACACAAAAATCAGAGTGATTAAAAATGTATATAGATTTATAGAACTCTCCTGCTTAAATCATTTAACTGGATTCCTATTTTACCTAGAGCAGTGGTTCTCAGCCTTCCTAATGCTGTGATGTACTTTCATTGTTACAAAGGGGTCACAACTCACAGGTTGAGACCTAGAGTAAAATACGTTGTCTACAAGGTTCTGATATGGCTCCTGCTTACCTTGTTGGTTATGTATTCTAGTTCTGTCTCCCTGACTCACTGGTTTAAGTGCACAGCTGTCCTTCCTCGCTTTTAAATTCATCAAACTCCTTCACACTTTAGGCTTTGTATTTGCAACTTCCTCTGGTGGAAAGCTTAACACTTGCTTAGTACGCTGCTGCTCCTCTCCAATGCTTCATATTTTGTCCAGCTTATCCAAAGTGCACCCCACCCAGCCCTTCTCCATTCTACCAGGGACCTCTGTATGGCCTTCATATTTATCACTCTTTGTAATTATCTACCTGCTGTTTATTTTGCATCTATTAATGTAGACTGACTAACCTCCTCTCAAGGTAAACTTTGTGGGAACAAGGTTTTTGTCTGACTTGCTTGCAGTGGCATCCCCTGTGCCTAGCAGTTTCTGTGCACATAAGGTGCTCAATACAGTTTTGATGAATGAACGTATGAGAAGTTAAATACAGCCATTCTGGCTTTTTACATTCATTTGAGTAAAACTTTTTTCTTTTTTTTTTTTTCTTTTGTAGAGTGGGAGGTTATTGAAAGGGTTTTGCATCTATTAATGTTTATTTTGCATCTATTAATCTAGACTGACTAACCTCCTCTCAAGGTAAACTTTGTGGGAACAAGGTTTTTGTCTGACTTGCAGTGGCATCCCCTGTGGCTAGCAGTTTCTGTGCACATAAGGTGCTCAATACAGTTTTGATGAATGAACGTATGAGAAGTTAAATACAGCCATTCTGGCTTTTTACATTCATTTAAGTAAAACTTTTCTTTCTTTTTTTTTTTTTCTTTTGTAGAGTGGGAGGTTATTGAAAGGGTTTTAGCAAGTAGAAGAGGGTAGGAGCTCTTTGTCATGCTGAAATATATTGTAGTCTGAAAACATTTGGAAACTTCTGTATGAGGGGTTTCTTGTTACCCACTATGGTGACTTTTAATGGTTTTCCTGGATTTCCTCAGAACAGAGAATTGAAAACTCACAGATTTTAGTAGAACCTGAAATAAGGTTAGTTTTTCATGTACTACCTCCAGATAAATCAGGATTCCACTGCAGGACAATGATGATCAGAGTTAATGAGTTAGTGGTGTAAGCCAATCTGTATTAAAAGCAAACACAAATATTTGTCCTAAATTTTCTGCTAATCCCTACTCCAAAAAGCTCTGAAAAGTTAAAAGTTTTGTTGAAAGATTGTGGCAGACTCTCCTTGCAACAAATCCTGACATAAACTTACAAGAGGTAATTTTAAGTCTTTGTTTATCTAAAGATTCATGTTTTCCTGAAGAAATGTTACTGTTTTTAGTCAATATGACAAAATAGTTATAGCTCACGAGCATGCATGAGGATCCATACCTCTCAGAGGCTTTGAAAGGCTTTCAAACAATATTCTCATGCATTTGGGGCTGACCCTAAGAGTGGTTTGTCTGTGGTGTCCAAAAATTACATTATATTTCTGGATTCAAAATATGAGCTACTTCCTTTTGTTCCTTATTATATAAGTAAGCACCTGTTAAACTGATGGGAAATGTTTTTATCTAGGAAATTAAAACATATAATGTTCTAACTGCAGTTATTTGGAGCAGGAAAATAAGTATCTGTTTAGTAACGACCTGAAATGCGTTAGAGGAAATCGTAATGGCTCGAGAGAGGTGGTGGTGCATGGAACCAACAAGCATAGGCAATAAGAAAGCATATTTTACAGTGTTAATGGCTTTTCTTTCTTTTTTTTAATAATTTTATTAAATCATAATTGTGTACATTGGTGCAATCATAGGGCAGAATGTGCTTCATATACAATCAGAAACATTTTGATCGTACTGTGAGAGATAGCCCTCATAGCATTTTCTTAATCACTA
>CAUYRH010156992.1:0-28961 GCA_963574655.1 Perodicticus potto | reverse complement strand
TGAGCCCAGGAATTGGAGGTTGCTGTGAGCTGTGATGCCACAGGCACTGTATCCAGGGTGACAGCTTGAGGCTCTGTCTCAAAAAAAAAAAAAAAGAAAGAAAGAAAGAGAAAGACAGGAAAGCAGAAGAAGGGATGTTTGTTAAGACTAGGAGCTGCACAAGACATTACATAATTTTATGTCATTTCATCTTCAAAAAAATCTCAGTTCTTTCAATTACTGATAGTTCAACATGTATTTACTGAGTAACTAGAAGTATCAGGTGCTACACTAGGTACCTAGGGTAGGTGCTACTATTATTATTACTTTTTTGAAAATGAGTAGTTGGAGGTTCAGAAAGTTTAAGTAAATTTGATGTATCCTAGCTGGGATCACCAGATACTTCAAGATGAACATCTCAAAAATTAGTGGGTGCAGTGTCACCCAGAGGTTGAAGCACCAATTCAAACTAATTTTAATGTATTTATAGAAATAACGACTTCATAAGAATGGCCAGCTAAGAATCCTGGGTAAAGAAAAAAGAAAAACTGTCAATCCCCACTTGTCACTAACCAATTGTCAAACTGGAAGACATCAGTAACTGTGACCCTGAAAGGGAAACTTGGATAAATGACATCACTACACCTTGACAACAGAGTGTCTCACAGTAGTCACATGCTCAGTAATAAGGCTTATCACATACACGTTAGTACAAACAAATAGATCATTCGAGATTTAAAATTATGATGGAATGATGGCTTTTTTCTTTCAGAGACAGAGTCTCACTTTGTGACCCTCGGTAGAGTGCCATAGTGTCACAGCTCACAGCAACCTCCAGCTCTTGGGCTCAGGCGATTCTCTTGCCTCAGCCTCCCAAGTAGGTGGAACTACAGGCACCTGCTACAATGCCTGGCTATATTTTTGTTGCAGTTTGGCTGGGGCCGGGTTTGAACCCACCACTCTCAGTATATGGGGACAGCACCCTACTTACTGAGCCACAGGCACTGCCCAATGGTGAAATGATAGAAAATCCAAGATAACCCCCAATATATTGTCTTCTTCATTTTATGAGGTGTTCCAGTGATTAACTACCTTTCTCAAATGGTCTTTGCTACAATACTTTCCTGGTGTGGTTTAGCAAATGTAGTGATCCACTCTTCTGTAAGGAGTTCTTCTAGCTCTTTGCCCTTTAAATACCCTGATTCTTGAGTGAGTACAATTTTTTATTTGGAATTCACAGTCATGGCCCTTTAAAAGAATAAGAAGTGCATGAAAATTTTTACTCATTTTTTTTTTTGTTATTGTTGTTCTGTATTGTGTAAGCAGGCAGACCAGTGATGTGAATGACATAGATGTTATGTTGGTTGTTGAAATGTAAAAACATGTATCAACAAGAAATCTGTGAATGTCACTAGATTTCTTGCTGTTAAATTTCTCTGGCAATAAATAACACACATAGTTTCAACTTGTTCTGACACTAAGAATGTTTCAAATTACTTTTCAACAGGGCTGTAAACAAGTTTGTTTATACAGTGATTTTTCTACTACCATTTTTGTCCAACTCTATTATTAAATTTAAATTAGAAATTTACAATCAGGATTAGACAAAGAGCAATAAATAGGAGGGACAATTCCAAAGTCAGGGATTCAAGGTCTGAATTCCACATAATTAGTTGTGACATAACATTGAAAACTGCAACTGCAGTGATATTTCTTAACCTTTCTAAATGACTCAAAAAGTACAATGTTTGGATATACTAAAGATATATAACTCAGAGGTGACATATAAATCTTTATGTATTTTAACATATAGTTAAATACATTATATTTGTTCATAATTAAATGACTCCAAAAGTATATTCTTTGGATGTACTACAGATGCTTAATTTATAGAAATATAAATTAATTTCAACAATAACTGTGTTAAGTACATATTTCTTTTAGAGATAATAAAATTGATATAAAGATTAATTTTTCCAAGACCACAGAGCAAGAAGAGGCTTGAGTTGAAATTTCCACTCCAGTACATTTTTTTACAAATACTGTTCTCTCACTATTACATCATTCTGCCTTTTATTGTTATTGTTGTACCTTTCACGAGTTTTAAGTACACTGAGGAGTCATAATGTGTAGTTCACAGAATCAAGTTTTGGCTCTTTTCCTTACTAGTTTTCTTTCTTTCTTTTTTTTTTTTTTTTTTGAGACAGAGCCTCAAGCTGTCATCCTGGATATAGTGCTGTGACATCACAGCTCACAGCAACCTCCAATTCCTGGGCTCAAGCGAGTCTCCTGTCTCCGCCTCCCAAGTAGCTGAGACTACAGGCAGCCGTCATTGTTGTTTGGCGGGCCCGGGTTGGATTCGATCCCACCAGCGCAGGTGTACGTGGCTGGTGCCTTTGCCCGTTGAGCCACAGGCACCGAGCCATCCTTACTAGTTTTATAACCTAGCTTCTCTGAGTATTAATTTTCTCATCTGAAAAACAGAGATAACAGAGTTGTTGTTAATTAATGAAATAATATTTGAGGCGACTAGTATAATATCTAGTATCAACTATACTGTCTTCACTGCAAGGCAACATTGTCAAAACAAGAAAGGGCATTGAAATCAGATACTTAGATGATTAGAATTCAGAGTGACATGCGTTCCGAGTTAGAACCAAAGTAGAGTGGATCAAACTTAGAAGTCCATTCCATTTTTTTATAATAGAAAAAGGATAATAAAATATTCCAGCAGATCACCAATTCAGTTCCTGAAGTTCCTTGATCCTGGAAAGGGGTTCTCTGGACACTGGACACAAATATATCTAAGAATAAATAATTGTATATAAATACATTGAATTTGAGTTTACAGCTTCATCAAAGAGGAATTGAAAGTCATTAAATTCAATGTTTAAAATTAATTTATCAAAACTGCAGTGTTTAAAAAAAAAGAAGACACTAGCATGTGTGGTAACTGCCTGAAATAGTTAGAAGTCTTTAAAAACACTGCATTGGTTTACCCATGTTTATTATAATTTGTTCATATTTTCCATCCCCTCCACAGTGGAGCTATAAACTATGTGCATAGGAGGCACTCAACAAAAATGTGAAGAATAGATGAATGAAAGAATGGATGACTCACATAATAACTCTCTTCCTCACCATACCTCCTAGCACTTTCCTGCCCTATTCACTGCACTCTCTCTGCTAGAATACTGGGGTAATCAGCTCTCCTGACGACATCTAGTAACTAGTGAGATTTGCCATGTCATCTATTAGTTTATGTCAACACTTTATTAAGCAGCAGTTTCTTTTAAAATAATGCCAAATTTTACTTGGAAAAAAACAGAAGTTCCACCAATTTGGCAAATTAATGATATTTGCCACACTTTCAGAAACGTATGTGCACAATGCCCAATTTAAAAAGGATATGATGTGTATATTAGGATTCTTCCCTTTACCAATTTCAGATGACTAAACTCAAGCAAGGCACACCCACTGATTATTTGACATTTTGTCAAATGTGTTTTACTTGACTATCTGGAAGACTGTCAGCTATGAAGGAAAGTCAGTATTTATGCAAACTGTTCATTCTTCATTGGTCAAAAATGAATTGTACATTCCAAAACAAGTATGAGAATTCTAAGTAATTAAATGTGACAAGTATTTGATTGAAATATCTAAAGTCTGGGTTTTGCTGCAATAAAAGCAACACTTACGAAGTTTAGACAAGGAAAAAGAAAGTAACTGTCTTTTTCTTATAACTACGTTAATAGTACATGAATGAAACAGAAAACTGAATTAGAAGAAAAGCAAGAAAAATCTGCATGTAACAATTATAGAGAATGAACAAGATCTAGTATTCAGTAGCACAGTGGGGCAACCATAGGTAATAATAATTTATTGCATATTTTAAAATAACTAGAAGAATAGAATTGGAATATCCCTAACACAATGAAATGATAAATTCTTTAGGTGATGGATAACCCAATTTCCCTGATTTAATCATTACACTTTGTGTGCTTGTTTCAAAATATCACCTGTACCTCATAAAAATATACAACTATTATTATAACTATTATGCATCCCTAATAATTGAAAATAAAAAATTGGCAGATCTGCATCTACCCCAGCCCTGTGGCCGGCACCAGGCCAATAAGATGCAAAGCACTGGGCTCTGAGTCACAGGGAGATTGTTTACAAGCAGACCAACTATCTCACAGGTTGCCAGCCTGGCTGGTTTGCTTTAAATAATCAAATCCTATCCTAGTCTGACTCACACGATGATGTTTGCAAATGGAGCAAAGGAAATATAAATATGGCATTGTGAAATTAAAGTCCTTTCAGCAGCCAACACGAGAAAGGAGTTAATCAATCCGGGAGAGCAGCATTTCTACATGAAGGTGGTGAATGCAGCTGAAGGACAGAGGTGGCCGGTTGCTCTGGGGAGCTCTCAATCATGTTTGACTGATTCAAGACTAAAAAGGAAATCAGTGAAACCAGTGAATTTCTGAAAACCAAAAGGTCTGACTTTCTCCTCTATTTGACCCTGTAAAGCAGCAAGTTCATACAGTCCAAGAATTTGATCGCCATGATAAGAATCATTCACCTGCCCAGGTAGAGGACATGAAAGAAGCCTCTGCTCTGCTCAGTGCCTCATGTCACACGTTTATCTCACTGCGTCAACCGATGTTTCAACCGCCCCATCTGGATCCCTGAGTTTCTCCTGTGTCACCTTTTCCTGTTCAAATGGTGAAGTGTTTTGTCAGTCACGCTGGTTCTTATACTCAGAGGAGCAGTCATTCTACAAAAGAACCAGTGTCTACATTTCACTGACTGCCAGCAACAATGAAGAGCCCACTCAGACACAAATCCTGGTAATGACATATCGCGTAAAGACTGAGACAGACTTATTAATGTTCAAGAAACGCACTTAATGGGAATTTGGCATCAGCAACCATTCCTGAAAAAAAGCAAACTTATGGGCTCAGTGCGCATCGCTCAATGAGTAGAGCACCCGCCATATATACTGAGGCTGGCAGGTTTGAGCCCAGTCTGGGCCTGCTAAACTACAATGACAACTACAATAAAAACATAGCTGGGGGCGGAGCCTGTGGCTCAAAAGAGTAGGGTGCTGACCCCATATGCTGGAGGTGGTGGGTTCAAACCCAGGCCTGGCCAAAACTGCAAAAAAAAAAAAAAAACTGGGCATTGTGGCGGTGCCTGTAGTCCCAGCTACTCTGGAGGCTGAGGCAAGAGATTCACCCAAAAGCTGGAGGTTGCTGTGAGCTGTGACGCCATAGAACTCTACCGAGTTTGACCAAGTGAGAGTCTATCTCTAGAAAAAAAAAAAACCAAAAATTTATGGCCAAAGTAAAAATGAGAATCAGAAGGTCCTCTTCCATCCTTTTCTTCCTGAAGAAAAAGAAGTTTTCAACTTCCTCTAAGTATTTCTATGCAAAACCTGCTGTAAGTTAAACTATTGCTGTAGGAGATAGTTTTTCCCTTTACTTACTATTTCTCTGAACTTTATAGAGTATGGTAAAATAAAAAAAGTGCATTTTATCTTTATACAGTTTGTGTGCAGGTATATTTTCCTACCAACCTCATGATGAATGTACATCTTTTTTTAAAAAAAGAAGAAACAGTGATGATGTTTTTGTTAAATCAAATGTTACTGTTAAAATGTTAAATGTTAAAATGTTAATATTTTGATATCTATAAGGATAAGTGTAGATATTTTTCTTAAAAAATGTGAGGAATTGATTTGGCAATACCAACTGTCGACTTAAAAGTACTTAGTTTATATTTATTTATTTTCTTTTGATCAAAAGGTGACTGAATCCTAACTTGTGATCTGCCAAATTTAAGGTGTTACATTGTTATATTTAATTTAAGATATTACATGTATACATTGTTATTTATATTTTCTAGAAAAGAGGTTGACATTGCAGTGACTTTGCTCACCTACACCAGAGAAATAAACAATTGTTAATGGAATCCTCTTCACTCTGTTCTTGTCCTCTAAAATAGACTTTAAACTCTGTTTTAAGGTATTGTTTGCAAATATTCAGAATAGCTAGAGAAATTTCTATTTATGCATATTTACACAAAAAATAGGAATTCTGTCAAGGTGACTGTTCCCACAACACCTGAAAATGGCATTATTTAATCAAAGAACAAAGCATTTTTTGGTAATACCTGTTCATGCCTATTGTCAATATGTGTTTTTCATTTCACTTTGGGGTGACGTGCAAGGTTTTACATAAAGAGCACTTTAAACAAACAGGTTTGGTATTTTTAAGTTAGTCACATGTTTAATAAATACTTGTTTTTAAAATTCAAAAAAAAATTTAAAAACCTTTCGAAGAGTGATCTTTTGATGAGCAAAGATAAAAATAAAATAGAACCTAAAAATAAAGGGATTACTCATTAACTCAAAACACAAAGAACTCTTAATTTTCACAGCCTAGAAAAATAAAAGAAAATTGTGAATAGAGAAGCCAGAAAAAAAATCAGAAACTGTTCAGTAATTCCCCAATGTTCACAGAGAGTCTCAATACAAAAAGCTATATTTCAAAAGATGGTAAGTGGCTGCTTGGCAACGCCTCCCCATAAAACACTTTCTACCAAATTACGAGATGAAGCCTTTCACTCTCAGTCAGGGTTTTAAGAAAGAGCATAGTTAAGTCAGTAAAAAGCACCTCATACTATGGACCTAATCAATGTAACTAACAGTTGATATCTCTTCAAAAACTCTTATTTCAGAGCATCATATTATTCTGTAGGTCATTTAACTTAACTGCCTCAATTCCAGAGAGCTAAAGTATCTATTTTTTAAAAAGAACAAAGTTTGTTATTAGACTATCAAGAGCCAACACTGTATGTGTAGTGTAACATGAACTTGTCCTCATTATCTGCTGTTGTAAGTGCAGTAAGTACAAGTTAATCTATAGGCAGTACAAGTTCATGTGTTGTGATTATGTTTTATTCATTCAGTAGGTCTGGATTAAGCACCTACCATGTGTACCACCTACAGTGTTCTGTGTTAAGGATGGGCGGTTAACTCTCATCCATATAGTCCAGAAGGAAAACATAGGGTTTATCTATTCCAAATCTACTCTCCTGATCAAATCCACAGAAAGAATCTACTTTTGTCAGATATCACTACCTTCAAGGAAGATTGTCAGTTTAGAGATTAAATTCTGAATAGTCTAAAGCAATTAGATAAGCTGAGTCATCTGATTGCTACCTGAGCAGATGATTGATTCAGGATGACAGAGGACCTAATTCTGGCAAATAATATGAGAGGTTCATTCAGCTAGGGGGTTTACGAAAAAAATTTTCTTGCCAAGGATGTGAAATCCCCTTTTCTCTTGCTGCATGGTGTCACATAGGAATGTGATACCAACTGTGTCCATCTTCCTGTAATAATCATGTGACTGGGACTAAGAGGAAGTCAACATGCTAAGGACGGCATAGCATGAAGATGGAAATAAAATGGGTTGTGACAACATCAGTGAGCTGCTGCAATAAACGACTCTGGAGCCAATCCAGTAAAGAACGTCTTACTATGTGAGATAATTAATTTTTCATATCATTTTAAATGAGTTTGAATGAAGGTTTTTGGTTACTTGCAGCCCAAAGCATCTTCAAAGGAAGGAAAAGTCACAAAGGAAAAAAAACACGTAAAATATGTTAATAACCACATTGGAGAGAGTGTACAAGGGCTGCAGTCTGAGGCATCTTCAAAGAGGATAAAAACTTGAGCTGAGACCTGAAGGATTCTATATTGAGAGAAGGAAACAACTTTACTCCAAGCAATTGGGAAACACTACATGCAAGGTCATCAGGCCATGAAAGACCTCTGAACATTTGAGTAACTACTTTAGAATAGAAAAAGACAATTTAGTATATAAAAAGCCTTAAAACATGGGGTGGGAGATTGGCAGCGTGGAAATGGTGAAGTTCAATTGCCAGGTCATGTTAAGAAAGAATAGATTTTATCTCATAGTCTTCTAATTCTTAATTGTGCCACCAGGAAAGACTGCAATTAAACAATCAAGCTAACCAACTGGAGGTTACTCAGCAACTACAGCCTACTTTATAAGTTAGGGATCAAGTTGCTTGACATAAACATTATTCTGAGAGCAGGATGGAAGATGGATGGGTTGAAAAAAGGCAAGAATGGAAGTGAAAGAAAACAATTTGGGAGCTATTGCAACACCCAGATAGGTAATAATGAAGGCCAGCTAAGATGCTAGCTATGAAAGCAGAAAAGAAGGGACAAATTAGGGTCATATTTATGAGAAACAATGGTCAGGAATTAAGGGACGACTGAATGGGGAAGATTATTGTGTAAGAATAATGCTTCCTACATTTTCTGTGTTGAGTGGCTTAGTCCTCTCTATAGACCAGGACATTGTATATAGGATAGAATGTTAAAAATGGTGGGAGAAGGATTGAAAGAGTAGAGGGCAAGATTATTGAATTTGATTTTGAATCTCTTGAGCCAAGATGCCAGTATTGTACCTGCATACAAATCTGAATAATAAGCACCCAGAAAAAAATGGTGACATAATGGAATAATGTTCATAGAATTTTTGGAAAAATGCCAAAGACATTTTTAGAGGATGTCTATCAAAATGATGATTTTTTAAAAAGTGTTAATTCATAATTGAGTAGTTAGATAATAGTCCTTTTAGTCTGTTAAGACCAATTTTTGTGTTTGAAAAGAAAGCCAATTAATATATGTAAAGGTAGATATTAACCTTTATTTCATATTCTCTTTCTTGATACCTGGTGTCCAAATTTCTTGACACTAAATGCTTCACCTGTATGGCAGAAATCACCATGGGTTTACCAAAGCAATTTGCATTTTGCTTTTGTGCATGTGTGTGTGTGTAACATAAACCTAGACCATTTACCTATGCCACTCCTTTATAACCTTACAGTTAGGCAAGGCCTCAAATTATAGCCTATGCAATAAAGACAAACTGGTGATTGTACTACTAGCACCTAAAAATACCTCCAACATGATGTTATGATTCTCTCACTTTCTTTATCTATCTGGACCCATGTTCGGGGGATCTGGGTGAGAATTCCAAAGTTAAGGGATGCTATGGTTCTAAAGTATTCCCTTTAAACATTCATGTGTTCAAAACTTAATCCTCAAGCAACAGTGTTGGGAGGTGGCACCTAATGGGAGATCTTTAGGATCTGCTCATGCCATTACTAAAAAGGCTTGCACAGATTGCATATGAAACCAGCACATTGTACCCCATGATTGCACTAATGTACACAGCTATGATTTAATTAAAAATAAAAAGAAGGCTTGCAGAGGGGGTTGCTCTCTTTCAGTCTTCTGCTGTGTGAGGGACAGTGCTCACTCTTTCCCTCTGGAAGATGTATTGTTCAAGGTGCAATTTTGGAAGTAAAGACTGGATCTTTACCAGACGCCAGTGCCTTGATCTTAGACTTCCTCGCCTCCAGAACTAAGAAAGATATTTATCTGTCAGTTGTTTATAAATTACTTATCCTTAGGTATTCTGGTTTTTTTTCCCCCCAGCTAGAAGAAGGAAGGATCCTGGGTAAGCGCCATCAATGTGCTGATGACTTCCAGTTCTCTGTCACCCACCCAGATCTTCTCTTCGCCCTTCAGGCTTCTGTACCCAATATCTTACTGGGTATTTTTAGTTTGTAGAGAGCCAAGGACTGTTTTGCTTATGTTTTATTATTGCCAAGTTCTGACTTGAACCGTAGGAATTTATTTTCTAACTCATTTAACTTGATGAAATGGACTGACTTAATTGTATTAGCCTACTGCTCGTTACTTAAAGAAATAGCTTTTAAAAGAAAACTGGAAAAGTCTTGATTTTATAAATGTGTACTGAAAAATAAATGTAAACTGAGTCTACTAAGTAAATGATTTAGTGATTGTTCTCTTGTTAGTCACGGATCAGTAGTAAAATGAGCAGAGCAAATTTAGTATTTTAAATATGAATCAGATAGTAGAAATATCTACTATCTACTTCAAAATTTCTTCAAGGATGCAATTTTATTAGAGCTTATTGTAGATATCTATTAATTATCAGTTAAAACTGACAGTACCTCAGTGTCCTGTAAACAACTAATGACAAAAGTTTTAAGATATTAGTAATAAAGATCTCAGTTTGGGATATCATTTTCTTTCTGGTTTTGCTCTCAAGTTTTTTTAAAAAGCCACTTCTTCAGTACCTGAATGAATTCTTACTTATTGATAGACAAAAGCATTTTATGAATTCCTCAAATTCCACTTTTTTAGCAAGTAGATATTGAGTTAGAAAGAGACCTGAATTGGGCGTGAGATGTCATGAGAAAAAAAAAATAATTTCAATCTCAATTCTTTAACCAGTTAGAGGATTTGCACTGGATAAATAATTAACTTGTTGAAGTCCTTTTCTGGGATAACAGATAATCCCTAAAGTCCCATTTGACTTCAGAATCCTGTAACTGTATGAATATCCTTAATGTATTCATTTTGGATAGCAAATTCTATTATTTGAAGAAAAGAATAATTTCTAAACAGAATGCTTTTTTGTTGGATAGGGCAAAGCTAGTCTAAGAAATGATGAATAATTAAACCCTATAATGCTACTTTTCAATTTCTTAACCCAAAGTCTTTGCGTAAACTATGATAGTGAGGGACTAATGTTGTGAGTGGGAAACCAGATTGCCATTTAAGGAAGAAGTGGTGTAATTGCATGAAATAATGAAAAATTGTTGGAAAGTGGATTAGGAAGCTAAATTCCCAAAGACTAGACTAGGTCTAAGTTTCAAATTTGAGGTTAGTATGTATATCTAAAATGTTCATTTTCATTATTCTTCACTGTTTTAAACAAAATAGAAGAATTTTAAATAAAAATAAGCAAAAGGGACATTTAAGGTGATGCTCTCTTCTTGCATGTTGCATTGATTTGTAGAACTTTTTATAAGATGCTACTTTCCAACATGCTTAACAGCAGTATTAAGACTTACATGACATCAGAAAATTAATTTTAAAATTGTGTTGTGTTAAAATATTTCCCTTTATTAAAGAAACTACATAAAACCTCTATTACATAAAATAGAAATAAAACAGACAAAAACAACTGCTTCTGTACTACTCCTTAACTAGAAAACTGGGCTAATGAATTTTACAAATCATTACATAAAAAGAAACATTCTTACAAATATCTTTCCATCTTTTTCAGGTTGCTTGGGGTAGAAAACGATTACTGTTATTTAAGCAAGTTGCTCAATGTAGAGATTTTACCTGAGAGATTTTTCTGAGAACAAAAGTGTGGGAGATGATTACAGCAGATCAATATTAAATGATAAAGCCAAGTGCAGTGGCTCACTCCTATAATCCCAGCACTTTGGAAAGCTGAGGTGGGAAGATGGTTTGAAGCCAGGAGTTTGAGACCAGCCTGAGCAAGATCTTATCTTTACAAAAAATAGAAATATCTGGGCATGACAGTGCATACCTGTAGTTCCAGATATTTAGGAGGCTGGAGCAGGTGGATCACTTGAGCTCAGGAATTTGAAGTTGCAGTGAGCAATTATTAAGATGTCACTGTACTCTACACTGGGCAGAGGCTCAAAAAAAAAAAAAAAAAAAAGAAAAAGAAAGAAAGAAATGATAGTGAGACTTGCAAAAAATGAAGCAATAATTCATTATTTATTACGTTGTAAAGGTAAAAAGGTGAATTAGTAGCAATATGATTCTCAAAGGTAAAGGGCTGGGGCTTTAAAGCCTCCTATTGATTTTGCATCATGAGTGCTCTGTTACATTGTGCTAACTCCCTGAAGGACAGCTCTTTACTCTTGCTTCAGGGAATGTTCTAGACATCAAAGCAGAAATAGAGAGCATTTACCTCCTTTGTGTATTCATTTGTAAGCCTTTTTCAGTATTTAAAACTGACTGAATGAGGGCATCTGGGTTTTTAAAAAAAAATTATTTGATGTCCGGCTTTGCTTATCTGCTTTTATTTGGAATAGGTCACAGGCAAAACTGTAAAATGGACAGAATTTGTTAAGTTCTCTCCTTCTACTGTGTCCCTGCCACACAGCCAGGGGGTTCTTTCCTACTGCCTGGATACTAAGATGTTAGCCCTTGGGCTTCTTTAAGGCAAAGACCATCCCTTGTTTTACCTTTAATAGTTCAGCAGTGTCCAGCATCTCAATGTTTGTCCCATAAATGAACAAATGATAAATAAATTCATATTAGGTATTGTGCTTTAAATATATATGTATATTTCATATTAAAAAAGAATGGCTGGGACAGAAGAATACTTAGCCTCATGAAAGGATTTCAGACATCAGGGAGACATATTTTGGAGAGGAGGCGAGATGTATTCATAACTTTAAATAATGTATACAAAGTTTCCACATTGTTTTGCATTATTTAAAGTAGATCCTGATTGAAGAAACTGCTTCTAAATTCTAGATAAGAAAAAGTTTAGGAACTATTGTTTAAAAAAATGAATGGGCAGATTTTTCATTATCTCAATTTTCTGGGTAGCACTTTAAAGCTCACAGGATATATGAAGATGCCTTGTAGCGCCGGAGACAACATTGACTTAATTCGTTCTCTCCAGTTTCGACTTCGCTAGTGACTTCCACCGCCTGCGTAGGTCAATTTCCTGGACGTGCTCTAGCCCAGCCAGCTCTTGTTTGACCTCTGAAGCTCTCTTCTGCCCCCTTCTGGCCCAAGTCTGCATGCGCGCAGCTGGGTCCAGGCAACTTAATCCTATTTATTCATTCCACAGTGATTTATTGAATATCCATAAAATGCCAAGTACTAGGTTCTTGTTATACATCAGTGAATAAAACAAACAAGAAAATTTCTGCACTGAGAGAGCTTTCAAATGGGATCTTCCCCTCAGGCTGTCCCTACACTTTGAAGGATTTTACAAGGTGAAGTCTAACCTTGATGGGATCAGCGAGGAAGCTCTGGAATGTGAATTGTACCCTAGAGATTGCCCACTCCAAGGTCAGGCAGTTCTGGATAGTTCTGGAAGAAGGGCAGTAGTCAGTCAGCAGTCAGAACAGCAGCTGGGCTCTCACACTAGCAGTGCCTGCTGACACGCTGCAGGCAAACCGATAATTTCATATTCCATGAGCACCAGGAGATTTCCAGTGCTGAAAACATTGGAAGTGTGTGGAAACGGTGATGACTTTAAATGCATTTCCATAACTTTATAATTCTAAAAACATTGTTTGAGTAGCTACTGAGTTTCAGATACAGTGGCAGGATTAGTATGGTGGAGAACATGATGTGATTGCTATCTTAACCACTCTTTGGACTAGGAGGGAGGCATGGACAGGACAATAGGGGTGTTAGGAGTGTGATATGACATCCTACAGTTGGGTCATGATGTGGAAGCAGTCAGTACTCAGTCTCCAAGGGTGGCTGGGGAGAGGGTCAGGGAAAGCTTGATGATGTGACATGACAGCCAATCTAGTGAGGGACCTTCATAAAGTCCTTTGAATAATTTCCTGCGGTCTCCATAACCAATTCCCACAAACAATAGAAATTTATTCTCATAAAGGGTGACTTAAACAATAGAAATTTATTCTCATAGTTCTAGATACAAGAAGTTGAAGATCAAGGTATTGGCAAGGCTATCCTCCCTCCCAAAACTCTAGAGAACTCCTCCTTGCCTCTTCCAACTTTTGGTGGCTCTAGGCATTCTTTAGCTTGGGGCAGCACTCCGATCAATACCTCCATCTTCACAGGACCGCTTTCTCTGCTTGTGTGTCTTCTCTTCTGCCTCTCAGGAGGTCACTTGCCATGGAACTCAGGGCCCATCCTGATAATCCAGGGTGATCTAATCTCAAGATCTTTAACTTCATTCCATCATTAAAGACACTTTTTCTAACTAAGATCACATTCTCAGGCTTCTGGGTTTATGGAATACGCCACCATTCACGCCAATATTTCACTAGCATTTAAATTGTTTCTTATCCAAAATGGAAAGGGGCACTGAGTTTAAGCTTCTTTCAATATAATTAATCATTTATATTGTGAGGGGAGAGGCCTCCTAGGTAGGAGCCCAAAATGTAATGATTCTCATTTATAGCCACTTTTCAGGGCGGAAAAAGGGAGTTAAATCTTTTAATCCTTCCACATCCAAAGCTTCTTGTTAAATAGGGACTGCCTTCCCTTGTAAAATCGGGACTATCATCCAGTATTTACCCTTCTAATGGAAGAGACTCATAGTAACCTCAAGTCAACTTCCCAACTCAGAAACTCTATCTACAGTGTACCCAGTAGTCAAGATGGTTTTCGTTTTGATCTTATTTATGAGAAGCTCAGTATCTGGCCAGGCACCTTTCTGATTAGTGACAGTGATGCGGGGAAGTAGGAAAGTGGGGAGAGCTGTTTGTGAGAAACGGGAAGATGTAGAAGACTTCAACACCCGGGTGAGCAGGACAACATATTGAGGAAGATTGTTCTATAATACCTTTTCTTAAAGCTGTTCTGCAGTAACTCATCCATGTGAAAAAAAAATCATTAAACTGATGACTGATGGGTTTCTAGAGTTTTGTTGTTGTTGTTACAGGGTATTGATTTGATTTTTTTTTGAAGGAAAGAGTTTTTTTAGTCAATTCCAAGAAAGTGGAGCTGCATTTTTACAGTTTTAACTCAAACATTTTGTACTCTCTAAACATGATGCTAGGCATCAGCTATTTTTAACTCTGAGATATGTTTTAAATATAAATAATATCTCATGTTGAGTGCATGTTGCCTGATTCTTCCTTTATATTTGTTTTAAAAGCATGTATGTGTTTTAAAAGCATGTATGTATTTTAAAGTCTCCCTTTTTGTTTTCATGTCTCTTTTTTCATATCCTCACAAACAAAATCCTCAAAAACAAGCAGTCCATTTATAATTTACATTTTTCCCCCTTCTTTCTAGTTCACCTCTCTTCTTGAATCAGGGAAAAGAGAAATGGGCTCTATTATTATGTTTTTTCATCAAGGTTAGAATTATACATAGAAAGGTTTTGCTCCCAAACCCTTTGACAAGAGTGAAATAATTCTATTTATATGAACTTGCAAATATGACAGTGATTTACAACTTTCATTGCACTCCTTGTTGTCTTTCAAATGACTCCACCTTTCATAGCATTTTAGCAGATGGAGAACTTAATAAGGTGGCATAAGTATTCCAACAGTCATTAATCACTTAGGATAAATCTTTCATATTTTATTCTATTTTTAATATGTCTTTTAAAGAATTATCTTTTAAAATACTTTGTAGACTTGCATTTTATATTTTTGTTGAAATATTAAAATCAAGATTGTTATCTAGCCATGCTACTTTTTAAATATGCTTTCATTGTAATAATGCATGTAAAAAGGGAATAGTTTTAAGGGATGTGAACACTGAAGTTAATGGAGTTCTAGCTTTAGTATAACAAAATACTACAAAGTGTATCCACTTAACTTCCCTTAGCACCATAATAGCTGTGAAACTAAAGAGTCTAAGATCCAGTCAGAGTTTTGATAAGAGTCTGTTTGAGTGAAAGGCTCAGTGCCAGTCAATGTATCTGATACTTATTATAGTAATACATCATAGGAAACATTCTGATTTTTAAATTAGGCATTTTCAATGAAACTAGGCAGCAAATCAAACACTAGTCCCTGATGAATTCCTTGTGTCTCTCCTTTGCTATGAAATGCCAGAGTTAGGAAGAATATCAATATGAGTAACATTTCTGGAAGCAGAAAAACGTGATACTCCAAACTGATATTGACCTGCTGCATTTCTAAAATTAATGTTTATAACTAGCAAGTGAAGCAACCAAAGGATGTCTCTTATACATAGATGAGGACAAAAAGATCTACATGAAGGGAGAAAGATGGCTGATCAAAGACATTGACTGCCAGATCGTCTCAGAAAGAAGGAAAAGTTCTTAGATTTTAAAACAAACAAACAAACAAACAAAATTAAACATAGACCAGATGTAATTCTGAGGGAAAAGTGTCTACCAGAGTTCCTAAGGGAAGAAGTTATGGAATAGAACAAGAAGGAGCAAGATATTGGCACATATCAACCTCCTAGAGGCCTGGAGCCTGGCAGAACATAGGGGGTTTATTTTTTTCCTTCTCTCACATTTCTGGCAGTCAGCAGGCTCCCAAGCTGCTGGAGAGCTTTTCTACCCTCATGAGCCTAAAAGTTGCTGCCACCAGTGAACTGGAAGTTTCATGTTGACCAAGCATCAGGCTTCTAGACCTCTTGGAGTTGCTTCCTGTCACCATAGACCCAAGCTGAGAAACAGACTTCATACTGCTTTTCCACCCATTATAAGCTTTTGTCCTCCCCAGGGAGATTCAGCCTCTCGCTTCTCATCTCACTAATTCCCACACAAACATTTCCCAACTCTGACCCAGACTGCAGGAGCCACGCGGGCTGGTGGGTCACAAGCTCTGTGTGATCTTAGAGTTTGGATAACTGAGCATGTTGCTTTCTGGAAAGGGGACATTAGATGACTTGGGGACATGTCTGCATGTCAGATCCCATACCCCCAGGACTTGATCTTGATGCTTGCAGGCATGAAGGGAAGATTTGAGGACTAATTTCAGGAGGAGAGCAAACCTATGTGGGTAGAACTGAGAGGAAAGTTTAGCATGGGTCTGAGCTGCAGTGCAATCATGGAGCCCCCATGCCCTACATGCCCCCCCCCCCCGCCATAAGCATAGGAAGGCTGTGCTTTCAGACCAGGGAGAATCTTATACAGAGAAGCTTTAAACCAAAAGCACCATCATGGAGGAGTTTGTCTGGGTTGCGCTCCTGCCTATGGCCAGATGCTGGAAGGAAACCTTGGGGCAAAGGAGTGGGGAAAGGAGCAAAACCTGTTCCTGACAGTTAATCTGTGGATCTAGAGAGTCCCTCTATCGTAGCAGACTTTCTTACTTGGTGGGGCTGCTTCCACCCCTCCCCGAAAGCTTCCCTAAGTAGCCTCAGAGTAGACCCACATACTCACCAAGACAGCTCTTTTTCCTGGATTTATGGAGCCTGAAAGCAGGCTCACATGACCCAGTCCCACTCAGGCTCACTCTTCCACCCACCTCTGCTATGGTGAAGAATAAAGAGTCCCTTGGGAGCTCCAGGGTACCAGTCACTGCCTCTCTATTTGAGTTCTTATCTTGAGGGTCTGCAGGACAGCTGTCTCTTTCCAGCAAATGCCACCTACCAGCAGGGAGGACAATTTTTACAGCCTTTTATGGCATTTACTGACTCAATCATACAGGGTGTGACAGATTCTTACCCACAGCACCACCTTCTGTCTCAAAGATTATACTGGGCATACTAATATGATTCACACTCTTAAGAAGGCCATAGGGCTAGGAAAAGAGAAAGGATGTCAAAGACCTCCATCTTCCCTCATCAAAAACAGACAGGGAATCTGCCTACACACATATTACACTGCTGCTACAGCCTACAAATAACGAACAAAAGAAAAAACACTGCATTAGAACCTAGCCCCCAAAGTATACTCAAGCAAATCTAAAAATTCTTACCCAATATATGCTATAGACATACCCTCAAGAGTGAGGGAGGGGATGCCCCATCTAAATGAAAGAAAATTTAAAAACAGGAATTAATGGCTGCTATAGATGAGAAGGAATTAGCATAAGAACTCTGGAAGTATGAAAACTTAGAGAGAAAGGATACTCCCACAGGGGCACACCAACTCTCCAGCAATAGATCTTAACCAAAATGAAAATATTGAAATGACAGATAAAGAATTCCAACTATAAATTCTAAGGAGGCTCAAGGAAATCCAAGAGAAAATGGAAAACCAACTCTAAGAAACCAGAAAAACAATTCAGGAAATGAAAGAAAAATTTACTAAAGAGATAGACATACTAAAAAAAAAAAAAAAGAACCACTGGAAATAAAAAATTCTTTTAAGCAAATATAAAACACAATAAAAAGAATTAAGAATAGATTAGACCAAGGGGAAAAAAGTATTTGAGAGTTTAAAGGCAAATTTCTAGAATTAACCCAGTCAAAAAAAAAAAAAGGGAAAAAAAAATCAAAAGGAACAAACAAAACCTACAGGAAATGTGAAATTATATAAAGCAGCTACATATAGGAATCATTGGTATCCCTGAGGATAAAGAATAAAAAGCACAACATCTGGAAAACCTATTTGAGGAAATAATTGTGGAAAACTTGCCAGTCTTGCTAGTGACTTAGATATTCAGACACAAGAAGCTCAACAAACACCTGGCAAATTCGTTGTAAAAACAGATCATCCAAGACATATATTCATCAGACTGGCCAAAGTCAACATATAGGAAGAACTTATGTGAGCTATGAAGTTAAAACATCAAGTAACTTACAAAGGAAAACTTTGTCATGCTAACTGCAGACCTCTTAGCAGAGACCTTATAAGCCAGAAGGAATTGGGGCCCCCATCTTCAGACTTCTTAAATGGAACAGCTGCTAGCCTAGAATTTTGTATCCTTCAAAATTAAGTTTCATATATGAATCAGAAATACAGACTTTTCCATATAAGAAAACATAAAGGGAATTTATCATGACCTGATCTTCCCTGAGGAAATACTCAGAATGGCTTTATATATGAATCAACACAATAGATACCCATGAATGTAAAATCATCCAAAAGCTACAGCTCACAGATCATATAAAACAATAGCACAGGAGGGAAAAATAGCAATAAGGTACTACCCAACATGATGAACAGATCAGCACTCGATTATCAGTTCTATCGCTCAATATTAATCGTCTGAATACCCCACTGAAAAGACAGGAAAAATTCCCCAAAACATACACCTTGCAATATTCAGTCAGGAAGAAAAAGAACTCTGTAATAGAAAAATAACAACCTATAACATTAAAGCATTAATAAATAAAATCTACCAACAAAAGAAGCCTCACCAGGTAGATTCACAGCCAAATTCTATCAAACCTACAAAGATGAGCTGGTACTCATAAGGCAGAAATTGTTCCATAACATCAAGAAGAATGGAATCCTCCCAAACTCATTCTACAAAGCCAGTATCGCCTTGATACCAAAGCCAGGAATTGACACAACAATAGCAACAGCAACAAAAAACTATAAACCAAAATCCCCTGTGAATATATATGCAAAGATGCTCACTAAAAGCTAGCAAACTGAATTCAACGTGTCAAAAAAAATATTTCACCACTACCAAGGAAGCTTCATCTCAGAAATACTATGAGAGTTCAACATACATACATCAATGAATATGATTCACCACAGAAATAGTAACAAAAAGACCATACAATCATCTCAAAAGATGTAGAAAAAGTATACAACAAAATCCATAACCCTTTCACAACAGAAAACCTTCAACAAACAAGGTCTAAAAGGAATATACCTCTAAAGTATACATGCAAAAGCCATATATGACAATATCACACTGAATGGAGAAAAATTGGAAGCATTCTCCCTAAGAACTGGAACAATGTAAGGGTGCCCACTGTCACCATTTCTGTTCAACATTGTACTAGAAGTACTAGGCAGTGCAGTCAGACAAGAGAAAGAAATAAAGGATGTCCATTTGGGAAGGAAGAATTTAAACTATTGCTTTTCACTGACAATATGATCTTATTTCTAGAAAATCCCAAAAACTCCACCAAGAGAATCCCAGAATTGATAAAGAAAGTCATTGAAGTCTCAGGTTACAACATCAGTGCACAAAAATCAGTAGCATTCTGTCACACCAGTAACTGTAAAACTGAGAGTCAAATCAAAGCCTCAATGCTATTCACACTAGCTTCAAAGAAAATAAAACACCTAAGAATATACTTTTAAAAGGAGGTGAAAGACCTCACAAAGAGAATATGAAAGATGGAAGAAAGAAATCACTGATGACACAAACAAATGGGAAAACATATCATGCTCATGGATTGGTAGACTCAACACTGTTAAAATGTTCTTATTACCCAAACTGATTTACAGATCCAGTGCAAGACCCATCAAAACACCAACATTATATTTTACATATCTAGAAAAATTATTTTATACTTTGTCTGAAACTAAAAGAGAGCCCGAATAGTCAATGCAACATTAAGCAAAAAGAACAAATCTGGAGTTATCACGTTACCTGACTTCAAACTATACTATGAGGCAATAGTAAGCGAAACAGCATGGTATTTTTACCAAAACAAAGATACAGACCAACGGAACAGAACAGAGAACTCAGATATAAAACCATTAACCTACCTACTGATCTTTGGCAAAACAAATAACATACACTTTGGTGGGGGGTGGAGGGAAGCCCTATTTAATAAACAACAGTCTGGCTCAGTGCTTGTAGCACTGAGGTTACGGCACCAGCCACATGCACGGAGGCTGTCAGGTTCAAACCTAGACCAGGCCAGCTGAAAAACAATGACAACTGCAACAAAAAATAGCTGAGTGGTGTGGAGGGAGCCTGTAGTCCCAACTACTTGGAAGGCTGAAACAAGGGAATCACTTAAAGTCAAGAGTTTAAGGTTGCTGTGAGCTGTGAAGCCACAGCACTCTACCAAGAGCAACATAGTGAGACTTCTATCTAAAAAAAAAAAAAAAAAAAAGTCATAAACAACAGTGCTGAGACAATTGGATAGCAACATGCAGAAGAATGAAATAGGACCCCCATTTCTCACCACTCACAAAAATTAATTCAAGGTAGATAAAAGACTTAAATGTAAGGTATGAAATCATAGCAATTCTAGAAGAAAATGTAGGAAAAATTTTTCTAGATATATGTATCAGCCTAGACAAATAATTTATTACTAAGATCCCAAAGGCAATCACAGGGACAACACAAATACCTAAATGGGACTTGATTAAATTAAAAGCTTCTGCACAGCAAAGGAAATAGACAACCTATACAAGGAGAGAACACATTCCAAACTATACATCTGATAAAGGGTGAATATCCAGAATCTACAAATAACTCACACAAATCAGAAAGAAAAAAATATTAAAAAGTGTGCAAAAGACATGAACAGAAAATTTTCTAGAGAAGATAGACAAATGGCCAACAAACAACTGAAAAAATTCTCAAAGTCACTAATCACCAGGGAAATGCAAATTAAAACCAAAATTAGGTATCACCTTGTCATTGTTGGAGTGACTATTATTAAAAAGTCCAAAACCAATAGAATCTGATACAGATGCAGAGCTAAAGGCATGTTTGTATACTGTAGAGGGGCCTGCAAATTAGGACAACCTCTATGGGAAACTGTATGGAGATTTCTCAACAAACTGAAAGTAGACCTACCATTGGATCCATCAATCCCACTACTGAGTATCTACCCAAAGGAAAAGGAGTCATTTCATCAAAAAGATACTTGCATTTGAATATTTCTTGCAGCCTAATGCAGAGTTGCAAAGATTTGGAATCAACCCAAGTGACCATCAATTCATGAGTGGACTAACAATATACGGTATATATACCATGGAGTACTTCTCAGCCACAAAAAGAAACGAATTAATGTTTTTTTGCAGTAATTTGGATGCAACTGGAGACCATTATCCATAGTGAAGGATTTCAGGAATGGGAAAACAAACACCACATATATTCTCTAATAATTTAGGACTAATTGATGAACACACATAGACATAGAAAGAAGTAAAAATCATTGGATCAAAAAAGGAGGGGCTAAAAGGGGAGTGGTAAAAGCCTACAATGAACACTATTTGGGTCATGGGCACACTTATACACGTAGTCCTGAGCAAAGCATTATAAATGCTATCTAAATATCAAAAACACTTATACCTCCTTAATATTTTGAAATCTTAAAAAATCAGAGACAATACTTCAGAAAGGCTAGAGAAAAGAAACTAGGCATTGCAGAAATTCACAGGCAGGGAGATATACATTATTATCTTGAAAATCGGTCCCTTATTGTTACTTCTGCCAAGCAACAGAGAGCAGAAATCTCCCAAGAAAGAAAAGTGAGCACTAAGGTGTATGAGTTTCTCGTTAACATAGCATATCCATGTAAAACACAGCTCTCTTTTATATAAATCTGTATACAATAGCATTCCATAGTGTCAGGTGATTTTCTGACCTTTCCGTCAGGCGACATATCTTCCAGAATTTTTTTTTTAAAAGATAGACATAATTTTGCCCTTAGGTCATGGACACTGGAATTGTTAGAATTTTGTGCTATAAAACAGAAACTGAATCTATAAGATGAGCCAAGTGGCTCACCTTGGAGGCTAAAGTTGGTGGATTACTTGACCTTAGGAGATCAAGACCAACCTGAGCAAGAGCGAGACTCCGTCTCTACTAAAAATAGAAAAATTAGCTGGGCGTTGTGGTGGGCGCCATAGTCTCAGCTACTCAGGAAGCTGAGGCATGAGGGTCTCTTTAGCCCAACAGTTTGAGGTTGCTGTGAGCTATGTTGATGCCATGGCACTCCACCCAAGTACAATGCAGTTAGACTCTGTCTTGGAAAAAAAAATTGAATCTATGAAGTTTATTAATTGAAAAAAGGTAGGAAAAACAGCATGCAAAGAACATCATGTTTAATAAGATTAGGAATAAGTCATGATAAGAGAAATTTTGATGTCTTCTCTATGTCTTTCTCCATTAATAATAATTTACATTTATGCTTTGGGAAAAGTTTACTGCTGTAGGAATTTTCAACAGAAAAAGTATACTCCGGCCATTAGATTCCATTATTTACAATTCATATTGCACAGGAAGTAGTTTCAAAGCACATGTTCTTTCAAAACATTCAGTCTTATAACTAGATATTATACTGAAATCTTTATAGAGTAGATATATAAATTGCTTGTCATGTAAAAGCAATAAAGGTATCATAAAGATTTAAAATTTAAAAAAAAAATTTAAAATTGAGTTGAATTTAACTTGCTCTTTAACAGTAACAATGTTGCAAAAGAAAACTTTTGTAAATGACAAATTATTCTCTTAAGTGACAATAACTTTCACGAAGACTTGAAATTGGCTTAATTTTACCTCACAGTTTATATCAGTTACAAAGTAAAGAAGTCTTCTACTTTTTCTAAAGCTATTCTATAGAAAGGTTAATGGTTTTTTTTTAAAAAAGCATCCTAACCTGTTTTAGCTAATCTTACCAGTAAAGACGATGGGTAATCTGGATGCTTTGCAATGAGCGGTGAAGAAGGAGTTGCACTAAGGGACTTTCGAGGTTCCATTCAAACTTGACAGCCTGAAGGAAGACACATAATTACTCTTTTATTCCCCCTCAGTGTCAGAATTATAGCAGAATACAGAAGGACTTAGTAGTTTGAGGAAGTACAGGGAAAACAGCATACACATCTTAACCAAATGCCAATAATAATGGATGAATGGCTTTATTAGCTGGTACCTAAGTAATAATAAAGAACACACACAATACGTAATTTGAGTTTGTGCCATTTTGCTTCCTTTTCTTGTTTGTGCTTTACAATCACGGGACAATAAATAGGAGCCAACAGTTGGTGGAGTTCAACTATGGCCTGAGGGGGAATTCTGGCACAAAAAGTGATATGAACAATGTCCTTGGATTTTAAAAAATAGAACTATTAGGAAAATAATATATCTTCCCATTTGCAGCTGAAAAATGGTATTATTAGGAAAATGATATATCTTCCCATTTGGAGCATAGTGCACACTCAGGGTCACTACAGAAACCACCAACTGGTGTGTCAGGATTCACCTATGGACCTGAAGCTTTGCTTAGAGTTTCAAAGCTGACTGTTAATGCCATCACCCTTTCCCAAGTCCTTTCACTAATTGCCACTGTGAATGACTCCTTATGTTTTCTAGGAAAGCTGACCTGGTAGAAAACGCAGATAGTCATGGTAGCCCCTAATATCCTCCGGGAACTAATTCACCCCTCTGCTGGGACTACCCTGGCAGAAATCTGGACCTGGGTTGCCAACATCATCATGGAATCTGAATACATGAAATTAACACCCAGTTCTCTTCTTAAAAATGCTCATCCCTGATTGACAGGCAAAACTTTTATCTTCGGTTGTTCAATAAACAATTTAAAGATGATTTCAGTAAATTTGCCCAAACTCTTCGTGGTGTCTGAATGTGCAAGATGATAAGGTGCACTCTCATAGACTGTGCCTGTGACCTTCTTCCACTTACTTTCTAATGCCGGGCTGATGAGGTCCTGGGTTTTATTTACGCCCTAATATTAAGCATATCTCATGGGCATATGAGCAGGAGGTATGTTTCAGAGTTTGCGTCTATGATTGTCTTTTTAGATGTCAGCTCCACTATTTCTTCTTAAGCCTGGTAACTATTTGATGCTCTTGAATTGCTTCCCTTGCTTCCAAACTTTCCACTTTACCCTATCTCCTGGCAACCTCCCCCAATCCTTCCTCACCACGTAGAAGGTGGGCAATTTTTCTGTTGTACACCACATTATTTAGAACTGGTTTGCAGTAACTTCTGGGTTTGTGTCTTATTTGACTTGTGGCTTATGACCCATAGTTTCTGTTTCTGGTAAGCTCTTACAGTCTTTTCCCAGTGCTTTAAAATAGCCTGTGTAATTCTAACATGAGAATATAACAAAACAACATGATTTCAGAAAATAATCAAAAGAATTAGAAATTTCTGTGTTGGGATGTCTCAAGTCAGGGTGAAGCACAGAAGACTAAGGGCAAACTCTACAATGAATGTTTTCAAATTTCTCCCAGTTGTTATTAATTTTCTAGTCACATTATACATTTCTTTCCATCTCAAAACATTTTACAACTTTCATTTTTAATTAGAACAAAGTTGCAACTTCATCTAATTTTACCTTCTATATATTTGCTCTGTTAAATTCTGTGCACCTCATCTTATGAACTTAGATTTGCAGAATATGGCTCTCAGGGATATTTCTGGTGCCAAGTGTACTGACTCAGACTGAGGTTTTTGAATGCAATTCACATCTATAAGCTTTTATATGTACAGTAGAATCTCTGCCAGTTGACCACCCAAATCCCAAGTTTGTTTGACTATAACAAAGTAGTCAACATATGGAGGTGGTCAACTTAAGGAATTAGGCCTGCTATGCTGGTACTTAAGCATGGTGCGGGGCATGTCAGGTCTATGAAAATTAGGTTAACTTAAGGAGGTGGTCAATGTTGGGTGCTGGTCAGCTATGGAGGTTCTACATTACTTAATGTTTTTGAGGGTTAGAGATAAGTGTTGCCCACACCCATGAGTCATGAGATAAGTTGTGATCCTACAAGTCAGATTAGTCATTACTTTCACTACAATGACAAGTCTAGGGAAGTCCTCCTGTAAGGATTGATAGATGGATTGGATAGTACCTTGTGGTGCAGCTGTTTATAAATTAGCTCTCTCTACTTGGAATGACTTCAGACAGATACATATTCTGTGTGCAAAGTACTACTGTATTGAAGTTTATTAATACGGGCTCCTCCCATCATCCTTAGGGTCTCCCTTTCTGTCCAAAACCTGAGGCACCTGCCATTTAAAACAGCTTGCAACTACGATTCGATCTTTTAGTTAAGAAAACAGCTGCATGAAAAGAAAACAAAATGTAAAAACCACAATTTAAGTATATTCAGCCATATACAGGATCATTATCTTTCATCATATTCATAATAAATCAGTTTTTGCTTATATTTCTAGATTATATTATTATTTTTTTAAATTTCTACAACATCATGATATTTAGTTTTCCCAAAAGGTACTATTCTGTGCCAAGATTTGGGTGTTAGAAATTACTCTTATAAGATTTATAATCAGTATTATAATCCTCTAAGGCAATGGTTCTCAACCTGTGGGTCATGACCCACAGTATTAAAGGGCCACAGCATTGGGAAGGTTGAGAACCACTGCTCTAAGGGAAAGAAAAGAAACTGATAAATCATGAAGACCTACCTAGAACATAATTATTTTGTATATAGCATTTGTTTTATTAATTCTTATTTCTCTACATATTTGAATGAAAATATTTAATCACAAGCATTTCTAATTTTTCCATGTTCTACTTAATAAATGAAATAATTTTTTACACCTTTTTGTACCTGCATCAATTTTGGTTATAGAATGTCTTCATTATTCATGTTGATCTATGAGCTATAATTTAGCCCCTTGGCTGGCCAAATTGCAATATCACTTTCATGTACTCTACCTACTGATGATTCATTCGGAACTTTTAAAAGAATTATTAGTTAAAATCCTGGATTTCCTGAGTAACACTGTGTTCTTACCTGAACTAGCTGTGGGAGGTATTCCAGTAATTCATCATTCAAGAGACTGTCTAGTTGTCCAACTGCCACTTCACGAATTTCTTGATCTGGAAAACTAATACACAGTAACTATGTCTATTACGCTGCTAATGATAAGGAATAATGCATGAAGCATGTCAAGAACAGAGGATGGCTTCTATCCACAGAACACAGGGTAAATAATAATTCCACAACCAATTAAGATAATCATTAGCACCAAATAGTTTTTCTATATTCTATACCTTCATGTAGTCTCCAGACGGCCCCTTCCACTAGAGTTTGGAAATATGGTTTTAAGTAAGAGTCCTGCCAGATTTCTTAATCATAAGATGTGAATTATGAGCTATCTAAAATCTTATCCAAAAATAATTTAGAAATCTTCGCTTTCCTATTTAACCTATACTTGTTAAATACATCATTATCAGCTGGGTATCTGACAGTTTATATCATTAAAAATAGGATCTAATATTTTTAAACCAGTGTTGGCCAGCTCTTAAGAAAAACCAGAAAAATAACGCTCAGAAGCCTAAATAAATACACACGCAAAAATTTAATAAGGCTAAATCTTACTAACATGTGAGATTTTTGAGGTAACTCTGCCTTATTCATTTTTGGATTGTGTATGCCTGTTGTGAGATTTGGCACCCACTAGGCATTTAATAAATATTTGTTATCAAAATAAGTTTGCAAATCTATTTAACATTCCCAAAGATTTGCTCTCAGATGGGCTCCTCAGATAGTCATTTTCTTGCCCCATCAAAAGAATTAGATTCAGTTATCTCAAAGTTCGTGAGAAGCACTTGGAGCTAACTTTGGCACCATGCCGCTTTCGCGTAATCTTCACACTCTGTGGCGACATGATTAGATATCACTAGGGCTATGGCAAAAACTATTAATTTTAAATAAGTAAGTTTTTAGAAAAATTACCAGGCATAGTTTAATATTTGAAGGAAGTAGTTATAGTAAATCATTTTGCAAACTAAGAAATGAATAAGCAAATAAATATAACTCTAAATTCCTTTTGTAGGAAATTAACTCAATGCTTTCAACCTTCACCAGTCAGGAGAGGGCTGCAAAGACGGTCTCCTGAGAGTATGGAGGTCATAAAACTTTAAGGTCTCTGATGTCTAACTCTTTTCTTTTTTTTTTCTAGCATATCAGGCTACTGAAAGGTAAAATGAATATTGTGCTGCTAAAAAAAAAATACATTTCTCAACTCAACCGTTCTTTGCAGCAGCTTGAAATGGAATGCTAAACAAGATACTTTTTATGTCTTTTAAACCGAGTATTTTAATTGCAAAAATAATTTCACTTCCAAATGTAGTCACTCAACACTCTTATTTCTGACCTGCAAGTACATTTGTAATATTCCCCTCCTTTGAAAATTCCAGCAATGAGACCCAGTGAGAACTTCAGTCCAGACACATCTCATGAAGTATTGCTAAGTTTGGAAGAGCTCAGCATAACATCATGCATAGATGGAGAATAGAAAGGGGACAACCAAAATGCAAAGCTAGAAGCTGATGAGCTTGTTTTAGTACATAAATACTTAAAATTCTCCTAAATAAATGTGATTGAGTCTAATTTATTGCTCTTGATTACTAAATCATTTGTCTGAAGCTTACAGACATCAAGGTCAGTTTGAGAACAGTTTGAATTCTTAGAGGGAATAGTGAATTAGTACACCTTGATGCTTAACTGACCACTGGTTAAATCAGATACTAGTTGACTCCCACTGGGTACTTAGGGTATTCATGTGTTTGTTAGAATTTGTCTTTTTGTTTTTATTACTATATGTGTTTTCAATTCTCAACCTCTAAATAAATCAACTGAAGATCAGGACTGTTCTATCTTCTTATTTTATTTCTAGGATTTAGCACCATTCTCTATATATGGTGGGTTGTAATAAAGATGAAAACCACAGTAGGGAGTCAATTTTATTTCTTCCCACATTCTGAGAGAGTTTACATTGGTTACAACAGGTTTAATTTAACAAACACCACTCGTGTAAATTCAAGATATTTTTCTCCTTTGTCCAAAGGCAAGAGGAAAAACCAATCTGAAGGTAACAGAAAAGAAGGATGTTAAGCCATTAAGTTTGGTTCCACACCATTGCAATCAAGTGAACATCACAATAAAACAAGTCACACAAATATTTTGGTTTCCCAGTATATAAAAGCATGCATTAAGTATGCAATAGAATTGTCTAAAAATTAATTATAAAACCTTAATTAAAAATATCGTGAAAAATGCTAAAAACCATCTGAGCCTTTAGGGAGTCCTCGCTTTTTGCTAGTTGAGAGTCTTGCCTTGATGCTGGTGGCTGTCGAAGGTTGGGTTGGCTGTGGCAATTTCTTAAAATAAGACAACAATAAACGCTGCTATATTATATACTGACTCTTTTTTTCATAAAAGATTTCTCTATAGCATGTAAAGATAACATTTTAACCACAGTAGAACTTTCAAAATTGGAGTCGATCCTCTCAAACCCTGTTGCTGCTTTATCAACTAAGTTTATGTGTAAGGAATCTACATCCTCTGTTGTCATTTCAACTGCACTCACAGCATCTCCGCAGGAATAGATTTCATCTCAAGAAACCACTCTTTTTGCTCATCTACAGAAGCAACTCCTCATCAAGTTTTATCAAGAGATAGCAGACATTCAGTCACATCTTTAAGCTCACCTATAACTGTAGTTTTCTTGCTTTTTCCATCACATCTACAATTCCTTCCACTACTGAGGTCTTGAACCTCTGA
>CAUYRH010156990.1:0-22301 GCA_963574655.1 Perodicticus potto | reverse complement strand
CTTTTAGCCATCTTCGGTGTTTCTGAACATCTCCAAGGTCTGCTACATAGAAGGCATCCTTATCATCAGAAGAGGAAACTTCATTGATTTTTTGGTCCAGAATGTCCCTGGCAGTAGAACCTTCACCAAGCAAATGGCAGTCAAACTCTTCATTACTACTGTTATTCATGGTTTCTTGATGTTTCTTTGAAAAACTAAGAGATGGAATTTAAAGAAATACTTCCAGCTTCTCACAAAGGCAATTCTCCAGGAATTCTGAATCCCACTGCTTGTGTCCTCTGAGCAAAAGTGGAAACATTCTTAAAGCATCTGGGCACCGCAGGCCAACCCCATGGAGAAGCCCAAAAGCTGCAGCCTGCGCAGAGCCAGAACCAGAGCCGCAGGAGCGCTCAGCTGCCCCCGCCACACCCATCAGCACCTGGCTCCCGCCTGCCGGAGTCGCCGGCCTGAGGTGGCGCCAGAGCAGCTGGCAGAGGGGTGGCCGGGGTGGTAACTTCAGGGACTGACCTCCACACTTTCAATGTCAATAGAAAATGAGTTATGGAAAAGCTGTATGTCCTGTTCATGGAAATGAAGCTCTTTAAATCTAAATTGGAACTCCTTTTAGCATTTTTCCAGTGAATCCACATGTTTTGTTTGGGAATGCAACCAATGGTTTTTCCACTAACAGATTTTGCGGGCCCAGGATGAGTCAGCTGCTAAACAGGACAGGCAGCAGAGGCAAAAACACTCGGCGGGCTGGATAAATGTCCTCGGCAGGCCACATGTGGCCCGTGGGCCGTAGTTTGAGGACCCCTGACCTAGAAGGTACCAAGAAAATACACTGGTCTCATAAGAGCAATTTTCTCCATAAGAAGCTGTGTCTGGGTTGGATGTGGTGGCTCACACCTGTAATCACACTCTAGGAGGCTGAGGTGGGGTGATTGCTTGAGCTTAAGAGACCAAGATCAGCCTGAGCAAGAATGAGACCCCATCTCTACTAAAAATAGAAAAATTACTCAGGCATCGTGGTGGGGAACTGTAGTCCTACCTACTCACGAGCTGGAGGCAGGAGGATCACTTTAGCCCAGGAGTCTGAGGTTGCTGTAACTATGATGACACCACTGCATTCTACACAGGCAACAGAGCAAGACTCTGTCTCAAAAGAAAAAAAGAATCTGCATCTAGGGAAGCCATAAAATCATACAGGGAAATTATTAAGGGTTTAGGAACAGACTTACATTTAATCCCACCTTTTCCTTTAATCAGGTGGTACCCACCTCATATTAATGTGATGTGGGTCCCCCCTTATACAGGGGGATACATTCCAAGACCCCCACTGAATGCCTGAAACCTCAGATAATATGGAATCCTATGTATATTTTTTCTATACATACATGTCTATCATAAAGTTTAATTTATAAATTAAGCACAGGAAGAGATTAATAACTAACATTAAAATAGAACAATTATAACAGTTACTATAATAAAAGTTATGTGAATGTGGTCTCCCTCTCAAAATATCTTACTTTACTCACCTATTTTTGGACTCTATTTGCTGGTAGTAACTGAAACTTCAGAAAGCGATAAGGGAGGTGGGGGTGGGGCTACTGTATGCTTCCTGCAGGCGCAGTAAGCAAGTGGGTGAGTGAACTAGTAAATCAGTGAATGAAGTGTTTAGTGTAGTGCTTGATATGAGAAAAACCTAATAGGTTTCAATGTTGTCATCAAGACCCATTCTCTTTGCCTCTCAGCGCTGTTACCTTTTGTGCCTGCTCCAACCTCAGGTAGTGGCAGGGTGGTTTCCCAGAGTTCCAGGCTTTCATCCTATCCAGCACCTCAAGGGATGAAAGAGACAAAAATCCCTTTTTGATAGGTCATGTGACCACTACTGAACCCATCACATGGGCCAGAAAAAAGACCATTGCTCTAATTGGATAGGTGGAAGATGGAGGTTGAATCAGTTCCACTCAAACCACCAGACAGGGAGTGAGTAAAGATGGCTCCTGACCAATATCAATAGACTTACAGGAAGAGAATGGAGAAGGGGCAGGTAAGACAATGGACATTCACTACCTCATCTATGGTACCTAATTCATTCTGTCGTGCATTATGGCTAGCTGTTTTCATGTATGTAGGTCACTACTAAAGTTTATGGTCCATTATTTTTCTTCCAAAAACACAGTTGTTGGCCTTTCCTATACACCTGTGCGAGTATGGGTGTCACCTGGAGGGCTTCATTTGTTTCCTTCACTGCAGATTTTACATTTCTTGATTTTTGTGTATCTTAAAACTTTCATAATTACCCACATATATTTTCCCTCAGATAGAGAGCCCTTGAGAAGAAGGTCTTAATGTTTATCATCACTGTATCTGCTGGATTCAATCCTTTGAATATAGTGCATGCTCAATAAATGTGTTTTTGTTATGTTTTGTTTTGTTTTGAGACAGAGTCTCACTATGTCACCCTCAGTAAAGTTCCGTGGCGTCACAGCTCACAGCAACCTCAAACTCCTGGGCTTAAGCAATTCTCTTGCATCAACCTCCCAAGTAGCTGTGAATACAGATGCCCACCACAACGCCCAGCTATTTTTTTTTGTGTAGTTGTCTTTGTTCTTTAGCAGCCCCAGTGTATGTGGCCAGTGTCCTAATCACTGAGCCACAGATACTGAGCCAATATATGTTTTTTTAAATCATGAATGGATTTATTAAACCAATCTAAATTAGTTCTTCTTTTGCTCATTTTAAGTTCTGTGGGGTATTTTTCTCTTCTTACAATGCAAAATTACATAAAGTCTCAAACACACGTGCACCTTGTATCACCTTAAAAGACATATAATTCCAACAGCAGAAGCAAATAAACCATCTTCATAATTTAAATGCATATTGACATTCTCTCCCCTAAAATCATTATCTCAGCTAACTTTACACAGATGAGAAAAGGAGCAAGAGTCAGTGATGCCTAAGTCACTTAATTTTGCTGTTCTGTTTTTGTTCTGAGAATGTTGCATTTGCTAAAATCCAAGTGCATAACACTCCCTGTAGACTTTCACAAGGTATCAGTATGCAATTGGCATCATTTGAATTTTACTAGTGTGAAAATGTCCTTGGTCTTTCCCTCAGTAACTTGATTTCAATATCTACATCCTTACTTAAGGACATCCTCTCAAATCCTATAATCCCAAGTGTGGCATTGTCTCCTTCCTGGCACATGGATGCCCAGCTGGAGACATTTCCCAGCCTTGTTTGCTTTTTGGTGTGGCTTGCATTCTGGTGTGACCAACTAATGTAGCAATGTTTCAATTTCTAGATCATCGTCCTAAAGATGACAGATTTGATTTCAAATAATATAACAAAGCAGGAAGGAATATTTGGGAATATAAGTGATACAAGTTTGATCATATGGAGATAACTATTGAAGCTGAGTGATGGGCACACAGGGATGTATTATATACTACATTATCCGGACATTTATGTACATTAGACAATTTCTAGGCCGGGAGCAGTAGTTCACGCCTGTAATCTTAGCACTCTGGGAGGGAGGTTGATGGGGGTGGATGGCCTGAACTCACAGGTTCAAGACCAGCCTGAGTAAGTGCGAGACTCCATTTCTAAAAATAGCCAGGCTTTGTGTCAGGCGCCTGTAGTCCCAGATACTTGGAAGGCTGAGGCAAGAGAATTACTTAAGCCCAAGAGTTTGAGGTTGCTGTGAACTATGACACCACAGCACTCTACCAAGGGCAACAAAGTGAGACTCTCTCTCAAAAAAAAAAAAAAAAAGAAAAGAAAATTTCTACTGGAAAATACATGAAAAGGTGCTTGCCCAAGTCATGTTCTCTCATTTTTTTCTTACTGGCTAAAAAGAGAGCTGATCAGAGTTAGTCTTAGAAAGCTTACTATGAAGATGGCAACATCTTCAGCGTAGGTCCCTGAATGACTTCCTGGAGTAGGGCTTTCCCACTTCCTGAAAGCGCAATTGATTTCTGAGCCATTGCAATTAGAGTCTCTTTGTTACAGTTACAATGCTGTCCAGGTAGCTCTAGTGCCTGGTTTATGCCCATTTTATTTCAAAATGGTCTCCTATAACAGACAGTATAACCTTGCCTGCCTTCACCAACCCTTTACTTTTTTATGGCTCTCTCATAGGTCAGCACAACGTTGAACTCAATAAATGTTTACTATGGTTACATTTTTTGTTGCTCTGGAGGTCAGCCTCAACCTTCATCTACACAAATACCTAGACTCCACTCAACCTTAAACTGCTCACAATCCAGCTCTCATGAAAGCATTTTTTTTTTTGAGACAGAGTCTCACTTTGTCGCCCTCGGTAGAGTGCTGTGGCATCACAGCTCACAGCAACCTCCAGCTCTTAGGCTTAGGTGATTCTCTTGCCTCAGCCTCCAGAGTAGCTGGGACTAAAGGTGCCCACCACAACACCCGGCTATTTTTTTGTTGCAGTTTGGCTAGGGTCGGGTTTGAACCCGCCACCCTTGAAATATGGGGCTAGCGCCCTACTCACTGATACACAGGTGCTGCCCTCTCTGTGAAAACATTTACACAAATGTCACATTTGAGTTTGGAAGCCTATTATATATAGTTATGGACAAACTTTTGATTCAGAAAAGAACCACAAATTATAGCAAAATGTAGGATGAAATGCTAATATTAAGAACATTTCAACTAGAAATTAAAAGGTTAAGAAGACTTTAATTTCTTTTCAAAAAACAGAAAATGTAGTTGTATTATAAAACCCCTGTCCATTTACTCAACCCATAGATATGGTTTGTCTTCCCCTCCCCAGATGTGACACAGTTCAACACAGTTTTCTCAGAACTTTTAAATTTCAGTGTATTCAGAGGGGACCACAGTTTCCTCCTTCCCTGTGGCCTCTCACAAGGCCTCCTTACACATTTACCCTGAGGCCTAAGTGATCTGGCACCAGATTGGGCTTAATATGGAGCACGAGACACGTAGACTAAAATAATTTTCTAAAACAAGCAGTTAATCCTTGTCATGGACAGCCAAAGAAGGTCACAGACTCTTTCTCTGATAGGCCTGTATACCAAGTTTATTTCCCCCCACCCCACACCGATCTTCAAGAGGCTTTAAGTAAGGTCTCTTGAAGATCAGTGCAGAGGGGGTGGAGGGGGTGGATAAACTTAATATACAGACCTACAAAGAGGAAAGCAAAAGTTGGATGCAACCTAATGTACATTATTACTAAACAAAATCAGGAATTTCAAGAAGCTGTATTTACAGAGTCAGACTGCAAGCTTCATTCTGTTCAACCACTGCAACAGCCACTTAGCCTGCTCCCACTTCCTCCCTTCCCTCCCAGCTCCCTACTCCTCAGGAGAATTTGTCTTTGTCAGACTAGTTAGGTGCAAGCTGTGGCTTCACATGCTTGGAATCAGAGTGGGCAGGAAAGGAGAGGATCTGAGATTGCCATGTCCGATTTACACCAAGAGCTACTAGAAGAAGAGTGAAGAATAGATAAGGAGGGCTAGAGAAAAGGAGGAGAAAGACAAGAGGCGGTGTGGACTGGGTTTGGAAATTTAGAAAGAGGCTAAAGTGTTCAGGAGTTTGAAAAGAAGCTGAGTGATGGGCACACAGGGATGTATTATATACTACATTATCCGGACATTTGTGTACATTAAACGATAGATACAGAAGAGGAATGGGACATAGATACAAAGACAGACAGATAGCGTTGAACATGGTGGCTCTTACCTTAATCTCAGCTCTTTGGAAGGCTGAGGTGGGAGGATAACTTGATCTCAGGAGATGAGCCTGAGCAAGAGGGAGACTCCGTTTCTACTAAAAATATAAAAAATTGGGGGCAGCACCTGTGGCTCAAAGGAGTAAGGCACTGGCCCCATATGCCAGAGGTGATGGGTTCAAACCCAGCCCCGGCCGAAAACCACAAAAAAAAAAAAAATGAGCCAGGTGTGGGATACATGTCAGTAGCCCGAGCTGTTTGGAAGCTGAAGCCCAGGAGTTTGAGGTTGCTGTGAGTTATGATGATGCTACTACACTCTAGCTGGGGTGACAAACAGACACGGTGTCTCAAAAACAGAAAAGAGGCTTAGGGCCTGTAGCTCAGCAGCTAGGGCTCCAGCCACATACACTGGAGCTGGGGGGTTCAGGCCTGCCAAACAACAATGATAACTACAACCAAAAAATAGCTGGGCATTGTGGCAGATGCCTGTAATGCCAGCTACTTGGGAGGCTGAGGCAAGAGAATCGCTTAAGCCCAAGAGTAGGAGGTTGCTGTGAGCTGTGATGCCACAGCACTCTACCCAGGGCAATAGCTTGAGGCTCTGTCTCAAAAAAAAAAAAAATGAAAAAGAAAAGAAGATAGATGGATAAATAGAGTCATGCACCACATGATGGTATTTCAAAATCAACAAGAGACCACATGTATGACTGTGGTCCCAAAAAGTTATAATGCAGTTTCTTTTCCTATAAAGGAGTACTAATTTTTATCTTTTATACCAACTGTATTTCTACTGTTCCTTTTCTTTGTTTAGGTACACAAATACCATTGTATTACACTTGCCTTCAGTATTCAGGACAGTAACATGCCATGTAAGTTTGTAGTCTAGGAACAATAAGCTTTACCATACAGCCTAGGTATGCAGTAGGTGCTCCATTTCAGGTTATGTAAGTATACTCGGTGATGGTCACACATCAACAAAATTACCTATCAGTGCATTTCTCAGAATGCATCCCTGCCTTTAAGTAACACATGACAGTTTATGATCCCCTCGTAAGGATGATTTGACTTATAACTTTTCCCCTCTTAGGATGATTTGACTTATAAATTTTCAAATTTATAATGCTGTAAAACTGATATGCATTTAGTACCATACTTTGAGTACCATGCAACCATTCTGTTTTCACTTTCAGTAGAGCGGTCAATAAATTACATGAGATATTTAATGCTTTGTTATAAAATGGGCATTGTGTTAAGTGACTTTTCCCAAGTATAGGCTAACATAAGTGTTCTGAGCATGTTTAGGGTAGGCTGGGTGATGATGTTTGGTAAGTTATTGTATAAATGCATTTCTGACTTACACTATTTTCAGTTTATGATGGGTTTATCACAATGTAGTCCTGTCAAGAGTTGAGGAGCATTGGAAGAGAGACAAAGAGAAACAGAGAGAGGAGAGGAAAAGGACAGAGAAGACAGAGGCTGTTAAGTTTTGGGGGTAAAGGCCTTTTCATCTTCTGCCATCTGCCATTTGATGGTGCAACAAGAAGGCCTCAAGCAGATAACAAATGCTGGTGCCTTCATCTTGGACTTCCTAGCCTCTAGAACTGTACCATCTCTTTATGCTTTTCAAGGAAAGTATGAATTCCACTAAGACTTTAAAGTTAGAATATTCAGTTATCCATTCTTCAATGCTATGAAGGTTACAAAATGCCTGGAGCTGTACACACAAAGATAATGCTGAGGATTTCTATATTACAATACACTAATATAACATTTGAAGAATCTTATGATTTCCATCTTAATTTCCTCCAAAAATAAGAAGCAACAGCTGCTCCAGGTGAGAAAGAATCAGCAAAAGAACTCCAGTAACATAAAAAATCAGAATGAAAGGACATCCCCCAAAGAAAATAATAACTCTGTCCCAATGGAAACCAATCAAAATGAGAATATTGAAATGACTGATAAAGAATTTTGAATATGTATTGTAAGGAAATTCAATGAAATACAAGAGAAAACAAAAACCCAATGCAAAGAAACCACAAAAACAATGCAGAAAATGAATGAAAATTTCACTAAAGAAATTGAATTATTAAAAAAAAAATTCAAACAGAGCTTCTGGAAATGAACAATTCACTTAAGAAAATACCAAACACAGTGGAAAGCCTTAAGAATAAGTGAGGTCAGGCAGAAGAAAAAATGCTGGAGCTAGTATCTTTGAATTAAACAAGTCAGTCAAAGAGAAAAGAGAAATAAGAGGAACAAAGAAAGCCCACAAGAAATATGGGATTATATAAAGAGGCCTAACAAAAATCATAGGCATCCCTGAAGCTGAAGAAGAAAATACACAAGGACTAGAAAACCTATTTGAGGGAATATTTGAGGAAAATTTCCCAGGTCTTGCTATAAAAATCTGAACATCCAGGTACTAGAAGCACAATGGATTCCTGGGAGATTTCATCACCAAGAGGCAATCACTACAACATACAGTCATCAGATTAACCAAAGTTAACACAAAAGGAAAGAGGAATTCTTACACACCAGAAGGCAAAAACATCAGGTAACTTACAAAGAAAATGCAATTGAGACTTTACAAGCCAGAAGGGACTGAGATCCCGTTCTTAGTCTTCTCAAACAGAGTAATGACTGGCCTAGAATTTCATATCCTGCAAAAGTGAATTTCTTATATGAGTGAGAAATAAAGACTTTTTCTGATAAGCAAACGCTGAGGGAATTTGTCAAGATAAGACCTGTCCTTCAGGAAATCCTCAGATCTGCATCATACACTGACCAGCACAGCACACATCCACCACTGTTAAATCATCCAAATGCTAAAGCCCAGAGCCCAAGATATAAAACAAAGCAATAAGGTTCTACCCAATAGGATGAACAGTAATCCACTCCACTTATCAATTCTTTCAATAAAGGTGAATGAATTGAATTTCCCTCTCAAGAGACAGAGGCTGGTTAAATGAATAAAAAAAAAAAAAATACAATCCAAGTGTCTGCTGCCTCCAGGAAACACATCTCACCCACAAGCACTCATTCAGATTCAAGATGAAGGGATGGAAAATAATATTTCACGTGAATGAAAACCAAAAGAGAACTGGTTTTCATATCAGATAACATATATTTCAAATAAACAAAAGTAAAGAAAGACAAAGATAGTCATAGTATAATGGTAAAAGGAACAATACAACAAGAAGATATAAAAATTCTGAGGAGTTATGAACTGAACACAGGTGCACCCAGATTTATAAAACAAACCCTATTAGATAGAAACAAAGTATTAAACAGCAACATGATAATAGCCAGGAACTTCAACACCCCAATTGAAATAAATGGATAGATCCCCCAAGCAGAAAGTAAATAAACATAGGATTTAAAAAGAAAACTCTAGAGAAAATAGGACTAATTGACATTTACAGAACATTCTACCCCAAAACTACTGAATATACATTCTTCTCATCAGCAGAGAGATAAGAAGAATCCTGAAGAATGTTTCCAAGATTCATCACATCCACAAAACATGTCTCAACAAATTAAAAAAAAAATAGAAATTATACCGTGTATTTTCTCAGACCACAGTGGAGTAAAATTCGACATTTTTTTAAAAGAAGGGTTTTTGGTTTCTCCCTGGCTGCCCTAGGATCGCCCACCATCATGAACAACACAGTAACTATCTGGACCAGGAAGTTCATGACTAACTGACTACTTCAGAGGAAATAATGGTCACTGATGTCCTTCACCCTGGGAAAGCAACAGTACCAAAGACAGAAATTAGAGAAAAACTAGCCAAAATGTACAAGACCACTCCTGATGTCATCTTTGTATTTGGATTCAGAACTCACTTTGGTGGTGGGAAGACAACAGGCTTTGGTATGATTTATGGTTCTTTGGATTATGCAAAGAAAAATGAACCCAAACATAGACTTGAAAGGCATGGCCTGTATGAAAAGAAAAAGACATCAAGAAAGCAGTGAAAGGAACACAAGAACAGAATGAAGAAAGTCAGGGGGCCTGCAAAGGCTAATGTTGGTGCTGGCAAAAAGGCAAAGGAGTATAAAGACTCTACAGTGATGTTATCTGCAGCCATTGTATAGATTTTTCACAAGAGAATTAATAAAGACTTTGCATGTGAAAAAAAAAAAGAAGTGTTTTTGGTCAAAATAAGTGTCTTTTTTTTTTAGGAGATATAAGTAAAGTTTTAAATTATATTTCAATTACTTTTAAAAGTAAGACCAGGGTCACTTCATATGGGTCAAGGGAACAACACAATAAGAGGACATTTCAATTCTAAATAATTATGCACCCAACATAAATGCTCCCAGATTATGAAACAAACCTTATTTGGGCTGAGCAATATGATATCCTATAACACAATAATAGCTAGGGACTTTAAGATCCTTCTTACAGGGTGACATCTGTGGCTCAAAGAAGTAGGGCGCCAGCCCATATACTGGAGGTGGTGGGTTCAAACCGGCCCTGGCCAAAAACTGCAAAAAAAAAAGACCCTTCTTACAGAGCTGCACAGATCCTCTAAACAGAAACTAAACAAAGATACAAGGGACTTAAACACAACCCTAGAACAATTTGGCTTAATATAAGAACACCCCATCCCAAAGCTAAGTTCTTCTCATCAGCCCTCAGAACATTCTCCAAAATAGATCATATCCTAGGACACAATTCAAACCTCAACAAAATCAAAAGACTTAAAATTGCACCTTGTATCTTTTCAGACCACAAGGCAATAAAGATGGAAGTCAACTCCAACAAAAATTGTCATCTCCACATGAAGGCCTGGAAACTAAAGAACTTTATGCTGAATGACAGTTGAGTCAAAGAAGAGATAAAGGAGGAAATCATTAACTTCCTTGAGCATAACAATAATGAAGACATAAGCCACCAAAACCTGTGGGATACTGGAAAAGCAGTCCTAGGAGGAAATTTTGTTGTATTAGATGCTTATATCTGAAAAATAGAAAGAAAGCACATCAACAACCTAAAGAATAATCTTAAAGAAATGGAAAAGGAAGAGAAATCCAATCCCAATGTTTAATAACCTTAATCACAAACTAAAAGGGGGTAATTAATAACTAATACCACAGAGATACAAGAGATTATTTCTGACTAATACAAAAAACTCTATTGCCAAAAATTTGACAATGTGGAGGAAATGAACCAATATCTGAAATCACACCATCTCCCTAGACTTAACCAGGAAGAAATTGAAATTGATCTCTCAAACAAACCAGTATCAAGCACTGGGATTGAAGAAACAACAAATAGCTTCCAAAAAAAAAAAAGCCCTGGACCAGATAGCTTTATACTAGAATTCTATCAAACCTTTAAAGATGAGCTTGTATCTATACTGCAGAACCTATTCCAAAACATCGAGAAGGAAGGAAACTTCCCCAACATGTTCTATGAAGCAAACATTAGCCTTATAACAAAACCAGGAAAGGACACAACTAAAGAAGAGAACTATAGACCAATTTCACTAATGAATATCCATGCAAAAATACTCAATAAAATCTTGGCTAATATATTGCAGCTACATATTAAAAGAATTATACATCATGATCAAGTAGGCATCATCTAGGGATATGAGGTTGGTTTAAAATATGCAAATCCATAAACATAATTCGCCATATCAATAGAAGCAAAAATAAAGACGATATGACCCTCTCAATAGATGCAAAAAAAGCATTTGGTAAAATTCAGCTTCCTTTCCTAACAAGAATACTTAAGAAAATAGGCATAGGTGGTACATTTCTTAAGCTGATTGAAGCTATCTATGACAAACCCATAGCTAATATCATACTGAATGGACTAAAACTAAAAGCTTTTCCACTTAGAACTAGAACCAGACAAGGATGTCCTTTAACACCACTACTATTCAACATAGTTCTGGAAGTTCTAGCTAATGCAATCCAGCAAGAGAAGACTATAAAGGGCATCCAAATGGGGGCAGAGGAGGTCAAACTTTTGCTCCTTCCTAATGATATGATCTTATACTTAGAAAACCCCAGAGACTCAACCACCAGACTCCTGGAAGTGATCAAGAAATACAATAATGTCTCAGGGTATAAAATCAATGTCCACAAATCAGTAGCCTTTGTATATGCCAATGACAGCCAAGCTGAGAAACAAATCAAGGACATAATTCCCTTCACAGTAGCTTCAAAGAAAATGAAATACTCAGGAATACCTAACAGAAAAGATGAAGGATCTCCACAAAGAAAATTATAAACCTTAAGAAAAGAAACAGCAGAAGACATTAACAAATGGAAGAACATACCATGCCTTGACTGGGAAGAATCAACATTGTTAAAATGTCTACTGTACCCAAAACAATCTACAGATTCAATGCAAGCTCCATTAAAATACCAACATCATATTTGAAGAACTGGAAAAAAAAATAGTACTTCATTTTGTATGGAAACAGAACAAAACTCATGTAGCCAAGGCAATTCTTAATAATAAAAATGAAGCTAGAGGCATCACTCTATCAGACTTCAGGTCATATTACAAGTCCAGTGATCAATACAGGATGGTATTAGCCCAAAAATAGAGACATAGACATATGGAACATAATAGAAAATCAAGAGATGAAACCAGTCTCTTATTGCCATCTGATCTTTGATAAACTAAACAAAAACATACAGTGGGAAAAAAATCCATATTCAACAAATGGTGCTGAGAGAACTGGATAACCACATGTAAAAGACTGAAACTGGACCCACACCTTTCACCATTTATAAAAATTGACTCAAAATGGATAAAAGATTTAAATCTAAGACGTGAAATGATAAAAATCTTAGAAGAAAATGTGGGAAAAACTCTTGATGATGTCAGACTGGGGAAAGATTTTATGAAGAAGTCTTTCAGTGGCAATTGCAACAACAACAAAAATAAACAAATGGGATTTAAGTTGAAAAGCTCTGCACACCTACGGATACAACAATTAAAGCAAAAAGACAACCTTCAGAATGGGAAAAGATATTTGCATGGTATGAATCTGACAAAAGGTTGATAACCAGAATCTATAGACAACTCTAATGAAAAAAAAAAAAAAAAGAACAAACAATCCCATCTACCACTGGGCAAGAGACATGAACAGAACCTTCTTGAAGAAGACAGACGAAAGACTAACAAACATTGGAAAAAATGCTCATCATCCCTAATCATCAGAGAGATGCAAATCAAAACCACCCGGAGATATCACCTAACCCCAGTGAGAATAGCCCACATCACAAAGTCTCAAAGCTGCAGATGCTGGTATAGATGTGGGGAAAAGGGAACACTTTTACACACTGTTGGTAAGACTGCAAACTAATGCAACCTCTTTGGAAAGAAATATGGAAAATCCTCAAAGAACTCAAATTAGACCTCCCAGAAGAAAAGCAAATCATTTTATCATAAAGACATTTGGACTAGATTGTTTATCACAGTTCAATTTACAATCCCCCAAATGTGGAAACAAGCTAAATGACCACCAACCCAGGAATGGATTAACACATTGTGGTATATTTATACATTGGAATACTATTCAGCCATTAAAAATGATGGAGACGGCTCGGCGCCTGTGGCTCAACAGGATAAGGTGCCAGCCACGTACACCTGAGCTGGCAGGTTCGAATCCAGCCCCGGCCCGCCAAACAACAATGACAGCTGCAATCAAAAAATGGCTGGGCGTTGTGGCAGACGCCTGTAGTCCCAGCTACTTGGGAGGTGGAGGCAGGAGACTCGCTTGAGCCTAGGAATTGGAGGTTGCTGTGAGCTGTGATGCCATAGCACTTTATCCAGGGTGACAGCTTGAGGCTCTGTCTCAAAAAAAAAAAAAAAAGATGGAGACTTTACATCTTTTGTATTAACCTGGATGAAGTTGGAATACATTCTGCTTAGTTAAGTATCACAACAATGGAGAGGCAAGTACCCAATGTATTCAATACTAATATACAGCCAGTAGACAATCTAATACATGCCCACATAAGAAAAAACCTCAAATCAATTCAAAGTGGGGGAGGGAGGACACAGGAAGGAGGAGAGGAGAGGAGAAGAGGAAGAGGAATGGGTGTGCTCCCACTTAATGGACACAATGTTAGGGTGTATGGCACACCTCTTGGGGTGGAACTCAATTATAAGAGGGACTCAACCTAACAAATGCAAACATTGTAACCTATTTCTTTGTACCCTCAAATTAACCTGAAATTAAAAAAAAAAAAAAAAGTCAGACTGGGCCTCAACTTTACATGGGCCTGTATGACATAGCAGCAGACATTTGGAGAAAAGCACTAATACCATATATATTTCAACTTATAGTATTTCAGAAAGAAATATGGCCAAAAGAAATATTAAAAGAGTAATCTCCAGCAAAGCATTTATCGACTGCCATGTAGACTTCATGAGTAGACAGTTCTATCACCATTTCAGAGGTCTCCTGCCAAGGAGAAATGAGAAATAAGGCTCTGTAACTTGGAAATAGGGTACACAGAGAATTCTTGTTCACCCTCAAGGCAACCAATGTTTCCCAAATTTAAGGAGGAAATGTCTCGGAATTACCTATTACCATGCTCTATGCTCTTTTTCCATTGCTTTTGCTGGTTCTGTCACAGGAAAGGAGTTTTAAGAAGGGTCTGTGGGCCTTCGGCCTACCATAAGACAGTAGTTTCTTATACACTCTGGACTGTGTTCTATATTAAACTGGGGCCCGGGATGGGGAGTGTGTGGGAAGAAAAGAGGCCAGAGATGAAATATAGTACCAGAAGAAAGGGATACACAGGTGAACCAATCACACAGTGCAAGGCTATAACAAAAGCATGTGGCAATGTGAGGCAGCTATGCTAGGAAACACTAAGAACAGGCTCCTCTGATCAAACACTATGATCAGAGTGGGCATCTGAGCACAGGAGACATTTAACCAGAGTGGTGAACAACCAGTGGGAATCAGTCAAGAGGGCAGGTCTCCAAGAGGGCAGGTATTGGGAGGAGGAATGGAAAAGGCCACTCCAAGCAGAGGAAACATGCAGCATTTTCATTCACACCTCATACCGCCCCCATTTTGTAGTTGTACCTTCATGTTGTAAGGATAAGCAACTTTCCCCAGGTATAAGCAATGAAACTGAGACTTAAATTTAGCACCAATTCCCTGCCTCTCTACAGAACCTGTTCTGAAAGGGAATCCTTCTCATTTAGTGATATCCACACACATTCCTCACATCCTAACCTTAAGAACATCTAGGGCGAATGAAAGTGCCCTCTAATCATTCTGAGAAGAAATTAAAAATATTATAGATTCAAAGGAACACAGACATTTAGCCTCTCGTCTTCGAATCAGTGTAGGAAAACTGCACACAATACCCTACACACATACACACACTTTGAGAGAGTCACAGTGAGGCTGGGAATTGTGACTCACACCTGTAATCCTAGCAGAAGCATCACTTGAGCTCAGGAGTTCGAGAGATTCACGGTGAACATGAATATATGAAAAGCACTGAGAAGTCCTGCAGAAGGTTAATATTCAACTTTGTTAAACTCAATGTATCAGAAATGTAGTTGACCCTGGAAACCTCCATCCTACAACACTCTCCCCTTTTTTAGTAATACTTATTAATATCCCTCAGAACTATACTTTAGGGTACACCTTTAGGACATTCTGCATTAAGTCTTTTTACTGTACTGATGAGGAAATTGAGGTCCACAAAGGTTGGAAGCTGCCTCAACAGCATAGCCGGAATCTAATTCACCAGACTTCCTTCCAGATCAACACTCTCTCTGATAAATCACACTTCAGTGGGTGAGTTGATGACTTTGTAATTGTCGACTTGCGAATCACCCTTTTAAAAAATTATAAAGAAATCTCTAGGTGAGAGCTGAGGTCTTGTATACAAACTTGAAGTATATTTATATACACTATTAATTGCTCTTGCCATAGTTTATACTAGCTATCCAAGCCTTGCTGATACCAGTTGTTTATCTTCATTGCCTTCTCACTGAAATAATAATATCAATAACAACCTCTAGCTCTCTTTCTTTCTCTCAATGTGAAGGATAACATTAATATATGGATGCAAATTTCTAGTGTTTATCTTTATGGGTATTCATTTAAGTGGAGCCAAAGCTGAAGAAATCACTTGTTAACAAGATAATCACAAACAAATCTTTTGTGTCAAATACTCCATGGATAGATCAAATCCTATTATCACTGACTAAAAGAAAATTCTTTACTTTGAAATGTGGTTGAATGAAGATAACAAAAGGGGGGGGAAGGGACTTGGAAATCTTTGTGTATGCAAAGATTTATAACAATGTTTGTTATATAAAAATGGAAATTATGTTTTATTGGAAATTTTAAAAGGTAATACACAAATTAAATAAATATAACTCAAGAGCAATCAGTACCCAAATTTAAACAGTATTTATGGTTAATAACATGTTAGCAAAGGTCACTTAGGCTTTCTGTCTAAAAAGTTAAATATTCAGTGCCTATGCTGTGTATATTTATTGCCAAAGCTTCTTTATCAGCAGAAGGAAGCAAATCATACCCTACAAATGTTTTAAACATAAAACTTTACTTATCTTCCTGTATTAATGATCCTTATGGTAGTTGTTATATTAACCTTATCATGCTGTATAGCAATAAAGGAAAACTATTTTGAAGCAAGGAAGAAAAAAACCATTTCCTTTAATCTCTGGGAACTTTTTTTCACCTAACAATTTTCTGATTGCCATGGGGGGACAAAAATGAAAGTTCGGTTTTTACTGAGTTTTCTTAAAATCTTAAATAAGAAACTGGACATTTCCAAATGGGTGATTCATTAAGTATCATATAATATAAAGAGGACACAGATTATATTACCGACTAAATGGTCTAAATGTTCTTTTCGATTTAGGTACTCACCTACTCGGTGAGTTCTGGGTTTCCCCTGGTCCACTATAGAGCCCTGACCAGGAGACAGGAAGTGGCTCCTGACAAAAGTCAGTCTCTCCTTCAGGGCTCTGAACTGATGTTTATGGATATGATGTTACAAAAAAATCCCATTTGCACCTCCTATGACTTCTATTTCTTCGTATAGTCTGTGTGTACATACAGAAAATTCCAAGTCTTTTAATTCACTGTCTTTTAATCCCTTTTTAACTTTGACAGCAATACCAAACCTGATTCTAAGACCCTTCTACCTTCTCTTCTCTCGAAGTGCTTGAGAAATCACCTAATTTTATAATTGAAATTAATGTTTTCATTCAACTGCAAATGTTTGAGGTCAACCCCCATCCTAGCAAAATGAACACCGGCCCCTTACTGCTCCCTCAGCCAGGTAATATGCTTTTCTTTTCTTTTCTTTTTTTTCTTTTTTTCATTATCCCTTTAATGCAGAGCAGGGCTACTGATTACAAAGAGGCAGTTTGACTCCAGCAATAGGTCTTCTTCACTAATCCTCACTGTCATGGAAATTCCAGCTGCTACAAGAATAAGAGGCTCAATCCATATTTGCCAGCTCTAATATGAAATCTGTCAGAGCCCAAATTAATGAGTTCCAAATTCCTTACATCACGATAACAGGTTAAGACTGGTCAATTAATTACATAAATCCTTCCCAACTCATTGTGCGTTTGCAGCCCAGATTGTGTCTTACATTACTCCATGACACAAGGCCTTTTGGCTTCTGTTGTTCCGCAGAAAGGCCCCATTTAAGTGGAGGCTGCCTGCCACGGCAAAATGTTAAATGTCACACGTTAAATTTGCACTTTTCAGTAATTGCTTTTGTTAAAAAAAAAAAATTAAATTAAAGCACATGGCTACCAGTACACCGCTATGCAGAGAGTTAGGATTATACTGTGTGGATCCCAGGACAGGCAAGTATCTGTGTTTTAACTCATAACAGTTCACACAAACTCCCCAGGTCTCGGTGCTCTGTGGGTAGCAGAACCCAAAACGTGTGTTCATGAAGATAAACTGTTTCCCTTATCTCTATGAAAACATTCAAATAGGATTCTTTTTTTGGTTGCAGCCGTCATTGTTGTTTGGCGGGCTGGGCTGGATTCGAACCCGCCAGCTCAGGTGTACGTGGCTGGCGCCTTAGCCCGCTGAGCCACAAATAGGATTCTTTACATAGCCAACCTTCCCTGTCTACCAGTAAAAGCTTAGATATTTTAAACACAGTTGATTCAGTCACCCTTCAGGAAGTCCATTCATTATACAAGTGGATGTGTATTATACTTGCATAGGTCTTTGCCTTCAAAAAGGATGTTTCTAATAGCTTTGCTATTTCGATTTAGGTACACACCTACAGAGGGTAGAATAATTGACGTCCCAGATGACCTCTGTAGCATCCAGAACAAAACTTTTACTTTTTAAAACATCAAAATATGCTTGGAATCACAGCTAGTTAGAACTAGCTGCAAATTGGGTCTGCAACTTCCAGATTCCTAGTGCAATCCCTTTTGACCTCACTACATTTCTTTGTGATCTTTATGCTCAAAGGTGCTCCAGACTGAATGGAACCAGTTCCAGATGTTTTCCTGGATAATCTTCTTACGGGATAAGAGTCCTCCGAATACTCGAGCAAGCAAATGATGCTCCTTAACACACGACTAAAACCTGTGTGGGTGCAGGTTCCTTCTACTTGGGAACCCTAACAACCCTCCCCTACACCCCGGCAGCTAGCCAGATCTCCTGCGAGCTCGCCAGAGGGCGGCTGCAGCCGCTGCGCTAGCCCGCCAGCGCCCCCTTCTGTCCTCCTGCGGCCTTGCACCCGACATAACCGCCACGCGTTGGTTTTCCGCGGCAAAGAACACAGCTCCGCTCGGACACCCCAACATTAACAGGGTGGTAAACTTGTGTCTCCCCGCCTGTACACCCAATACACACAAACAAATCTCGCACACACACCCCTACCAACCCGACCCAGGGCCGTTTCTGGGCCCAAAGACACGCACTTCTTCCCCAGCGGCCCAGACCTACCACCAGGCGCGACTGTCGTCCCCTTTCCTGATCGGAGGGGCAGGTTCACGCGACGGCGCGCCCACGGGGCAAGTTTTAGGCTCCCGGGGGAACTGGAAGGGAATGGGGTTAACTGATGCCTCAGGGCGTGAGCAGATGAAAACCTTTCGGAAGCGGGGAGGGGGGGGTGCTGCAGGGCCACTGCGTTCGTAGGCTCTAGCGGGGACCCTCCAGGGTTCAGGCACACCCAGGCCGGACAGCGCGTCGTCACCCTCTCTCCGGCCCGGCGGTGGGCTGGGGCCGCAGCGCCGCGCGAGCTCCTGCAGAACAAAGGCTCTATCGAATCCAGCCCCAGGCCGGGGAACATCGCCCCCGCCGGCCCCAGCGCCGCCGACCCGCACCCAGCCTCCCGGCGGCGGGGCCTCGCTCCACGCGTGCCCCAAACCCGGAGGGCCCCCGCAAGTCTTCAAACAGGGAGGTCGGGAGGGACATCGGTATTCACAGCTGCCTCCCATACTAAAGCCACCCCCGAAGCCCGTCGGCATTAGTATTTTATTGTTATTACTGTCTTTTTTTTCAAGCGACCAGAGTTGTCATCCTCACACTGGAAGGGGGGCCCCCGCGGTGCCCGCGTCTGGGGCAGGTGGGGCAGGGACGCTGCGGGCCCGTGCTGTAAATCGCTGTCTTTTTGTGGTTGTTGTTCCCACTCACCACCCGCCGCCCCCCTCCACCCGTTTTTTTCTTTCTTTCCACAGCTGTTGCTATGGGTTACCAGAGTGGTTGCCATGGGTTACCGGACCGAGGCCTGCCGGCTGGCTGGCTACCTGCCGCCCAGTCGCCGCCGCCGGCGGAGCAGCTCGCGCGGGAGGAGGCGGGAGCGCGCGTGTGCGGGACGCGGCGTGGGGGAGTGCGCGCGAGCCGCGGACGCACCGCAGCCAACAGGCGGCCCAGGGTGCAAGCGGCGGGAGCACCATCCGCCAGTGGGGTGGGGGGCAAAGCTATAAAGAAGGCCCAGAGGTAAGAAACTAGCAAAAACACAACCACAAATTGTGCCCGTGCTGTGCCTCTAGCAGCAAAGACAAGCGGTGTGGGGGTTTGGAGGAGTCTACACTTCTCGTCGGAGGAGAAAGGGTATTTTCCTCTTTAGCATAAGTCATTTGCATAGTGTCTTTAGATCTTTAAATTCAGCAGAAAATTGTAGCTTAATTTTTTTCCTTTGAAAAGAAAGTCTTTGGAAATTTAGAGAAAGAGAAAGGGTCATTAACTACCAGAGTTTATGCAGCTAAAATAAATTAGTGTTCAATGCACTGTTCATAACAGTGATCTAGAAAAGTTTCCACTAGAGTAAAGAGCAACTGTGTCTGATTTAAGGGGACGATGGTGACTCGTTTCTAAAAATGCATATGGCAAAGAACAGAACCAAAGTCCTTTGTAAATATATCCAGTGTTAAAGAAAATGTTGATTACTTACATCCTTCTAAAATTTTTGAACTCCACTTTATTAAAATGTATTAATTTCTTATGATCTTTATTTGCAAAGAAAATTATATCTATGCTTTGAATATCAAATTGCAATAACTAATTTCAGAGACCATTTTGTATTTGAAAATGTTTATATAATAAATTAAGAAAAGGCCTGTATGCCAAACAAAAACACAAAATTGTATTAAAACAAATTGTTTCCTTCATTGAAAAGATGTTGCATTGTATTCATAGGATACCAACTAAGTAATTTAAATATTAATAGGAAGATTATTGGAAAAATAAAAGGTTTTGTTGTGTTTGTCTTTAAATTTTAGAGGCTTCTCATAAAAAAGAATCTTTCTTTACAGCTCAAACACTGAAAAGCTTTTTTATACCACAGTAGCTCAATAATGATGAATCCTTAAGGCAGCTAAAAAACAAACTGAGTTCAGAAGAACATCCAATTTCCTGTTGGATATAACAGTAATTGTGGCTAGTTAAAATGAATTTGCTTAAATTCCTAATAGTAATAAAAGAAATTCTGTTGTTTTACTTTATGTCACTTATTTATACTTAATTTTTCAATAAAATTGTGAACTAGATTTGAAAAGCTCTGGCAAGATATTTAATATATTAAAGAAAATAACTGGTTAAAGACAAGCATTTGTATTTTTCCCTAATATTTTCTAAAACTTGAAATTTTAACAAGAAATATATCACTTTCTTCCAAGCGGGACTTTTAAAGAAGCCTTAAGTAACAAGTTCTTGACTTTCATTTTTGACACCAGTTATATAAAATCCAGTTATAAAACAAAACATACCAGCTGGCTTTATAGACAAATAGTTTTACCCTTTCAGAATTAGTGAGGGAATAGTTTTGTGGTATGTAAATCATGAAGCGTTCAGGATTAGACTTCTTTAATGAAGTCACATTAAAACAGTGCTAAATACACCTCTATTCTATTTAGTTACATTAAGTAATTATTTTCTTTTCCTGAAGAAAGTTTTATAAAAATATGCCAGAGAAAAATAAGAGACAAAGCAAGAAAACCATTGGGAGTTGAAGTTCATCTAAATATATCAGCTACAAGAAGTCTGTTTTAAGAAACCAGTGCTGAGACAGCAAAACAAGCCACAGTTAAAAGCCTCAAATATGTGCAACTGTAGTGAATACTAAGCACAGTTTTACCAAAGTTCTTCATAAAAAATTTTGGAATTCAAATACACACTGAGTTGGGGTCTAAATCAGAAGAAATATATCCTACTATATAAGATAAGTGATCAAGCAAAGTTGTTTTTTTTCATGTTTAATGTGAAAATGATCTCATGATATTTACATACCAAATATTAGACATTACTTATTATTGATGGTTACATCATCTAAAAAAACATGACAATTGGTGGCATAACATATGCTTTCCAAAACTGCTATAAAACAAATGATTGTGAATTCAAATACATATTGCTGAGGGGCTGGAGATTGTTCTCAAATGTCCAGATGACAAACTTTACATGTTAGAAAGATAAGAAATTGCTAAATCTTTTCTTTTCCTGTATTAAAATAATGAAGATCAAAGACACATTAAATCAAAATATTTACAAAAATTTAATGATTTAGACCAAACCATAGAAAAGGACAAATTAAAGAAATCATTCTTACTCTAAATTTAATTATTTTTCTATTGATTCTTAGTTTTCTGGAGTATTTTTCTGTTTGTTCTTTGAAACAAGCATTAAAGACTTTTAAAAAATACAATAACTTTTAAACTCCTTGTTAAAATGAAATGTTTTTCTGTATTATCCCATTACTCTCCAATTAGGCATTTAATTAAAGCAACAAGTTATCCAGTTATGTGAAAATATCCTCCTGTTAGTTTCACAGAGATATTTTGTTCCATTCAACAAAGAAACTTGGGTAATTATCTCTAGAAAATGCTGCCTCATCTGAAATTTGAATTTCAAAGTAGTTTATCTAAGACATCTGATCTTTGGGCCACTAAAAACAAAAAAGACATTAAAATTATACCAATCTTCATGTACATGGTTAAAAATAAAGGTTTTTTTAATGAATAATTAATTCTGAAATTAGCAGCCTGGCATCCTTTTCTAAATTTTGGAAATATTTTTTGGTAAAATTAAATGTGTTAATTTTTATAAGATCCTTCTTTTGACTTAAGATGAGCAATAAGTAACCACCAC
>CAUYRH010156989.1:0-11190 GCA_963574655.1 Perodicticus potto | reverse complement strand
GGTTGTGATGCCAGAGCACTCTATCCAGGGTGACAGCTTGAGGCTCTGTCTCAAAAAAAAAAAGAAAAAATACATATATTGAATATACTATCTCAGAGACAAAAGGACAAAAGGACAAAACTATAAACTTTGGGTTTAAATTTTCATTCATTCATTTAAGCACTCTTCTAGGCACTGGTTTACTTGGTAGCACTGACCATATAATTTGCTGCATTGAATTACAGATCAGGAATTACTTGTATTTGATCTTCACCTTGAAATGAGTTTGAATGCTTGAGGAATGAAGCTATTTGGCTACATAATAGTCTTGTGCATACATAATCAGTACTCAGTGTTTCCCTTCCTTTGTGTATATCAGTTCTAAGATCACTTCATATGATATAAAGGCTGTTCAGTGCCCCTTTCTGCTTCTCTCCTGAGGTTTTACAACAAGAAATATCATAAGATTTATTATTATTGAGAATTAAATAACAGTGCTTCTGAGGAGAGAAAAGTAGGCTTTATTCCAAGATGCTAAGTTACTACCATATTTTAATTCAGTAGCATTTTTCTATTTCAAGTTAACTCACAATGTAAATATTAGAAGGGTTTCCCATTAAGAAGTTTACATGTATGTTGGGAGCAGTGGCTTCCGCCTGTAATCCTAAAACTCTGGGAGGCCAAGGTGAGTGGATTGCCTGAGCTCACAAGTTCGAGACCAGTCTGAGCAAGAGAGAGAGCCTATCTCCAAAAATAGCCTGGTGTTGTGGCAGGCACCTGTAGTCCCAAGCTACTTGGGAGGCTGAGGCAAGAGAATCACTTGCACCTGTGAGATTGAGGTTGCTATGAGCTATGACACCACAGCACTCTACAGAGGGTGACAAAGTGAGACTCTGTCTCAAAAAAATAAAAAAGTTTACATCTACAGTACCCAACACTAAAGGATGTAAAAACTAAATGTAGCAGAACTGAAATATAACAGGTAAAATGAGACAAGTGAACTCCCACAGAATAAGCTACCCAAAATGTGTAAGGACCAGCTGTGGAAAATTCCTTGCCAGGCTGGCTTCTTTTGCAAATATAGCAACCTTTGCAGTAAAGCCCCCTTGAAGTGATGGTAATTTACTCCAACTCTCAAGATTCAGACTTGGGGGGTCTATCCTGAATTCCAGCTCTGACAACCACACTGGCCCTGCAGAGTCAGGCATGACTTCCAGGGAAGTGGTAGTAAGGAGTTTCAAATCAGACCTTTGATATCTCCAGAATCACCAAAATCAATACTTGCAGCAGCCAAGAAATTAAGAATTTAAACATTTCTTCCATCAGCAATTGAAATGTTCACAAAGAAAACTCTTACACTTACATTAATGACTCAGCCACAGCAAAAAGTCATAAATCACCACCATTCATGTGACATAAATCTATACTCCCTAGTCCTCAGAGCACCATGACTGGCTTTCTAGAATATACAGTCCATAATTTACAAATGCCTTTTGATGGTCTTCCATCCCTACCGGACACATCTTCCTAGTCTCTCTCCATTAGATGCGATCAGCTGGTGTTTAACTCAGTACTGTTGAATATCAACAATATTTCCTCTTTCGGAATAGGTGCAGTGGCTCACACCTATAATCCTAGCACTGAGAGGCTGAGGTGGGTGGATTGCTTGAACTCAGAGTTCAAAATCACCCTGAGCAAGACCCATCTCTACCCATTTCTACTAAAAGTAGAAATTATTAGTTGAACATTATGGATGGCACCTTTAGTCTCAGCTACTTGGTAGGTTGAAACAAGAAGATTGCTCAAGCCTCAGAGTTTGAGGTTGCTGTGAGCCCTGACACAATGGTACTCTACCCAGGGCAACAGATTGAGCCTATGTCTCAAAATAAAACAAGACACAAATATCTCCTCTTTTAAACCCTAATTCTGACTACGATTAGTAGTTAGGCAGGCATCCAAGAGTCATAACAGTTTTCCTATAACAGTATCTGATTTTCAGAACACTTTGCATACGTTCTCTCATAAAGTAGGCCCTCTACCTCTTCCGTGTTTTTTGTTTTTTGTAGTGTTTGGCCAGGGCTGGGTTTGAACCCACCACCCTCAGTATATGGGGCCGGCGCCCTACTCACTGAGGAACAGATGCCACCCTACCTTCTCCGTTTTTGCAGACTGGGAAAAAGATTCACCACCAGATAAGTGATTTGACCCCAACCACCAGTGAAAGAGCTAAGGCTTTGACCAGTGTCTTCCTCATTTCAAGATTCATACATTGTCCACTGTTGTGCTCCCCTCCATCTTATTCTCTTTCCTCAATAAAATCTACACAGCTTAAACAAACTTTTCATACTTCAGTGAAAAAAAGCATGGTATCTTGATAATGCAGATCAAAACACAACAAAAATCACCTAAGCAATGACAACCAGTGACAACTGGACAAGCATGATGCTTCATGCAGCCCTTGAAAAACAGCAAAAGAAGCTAACCAATGGAGAAAGCTGTGTAAGTAGAGAACTGTCTTGTCTAAGACAGGATGTCTAGAAACATTACATTTTTGAGAGTGTACTTTTATATTAACTCATGTTAAGGTCATAAAGAGTTTATATAACCACTTTTTCCATGTGCAATTTTGAAGTATACAATTTATATTAATGTTTCTAGTAGCATTTTTTAAAAGCCCCAATATTTCCTAACCAACCCATTTCAAATAAAATATAGCTTATGTGGCTCTGCTGGCATTTATATCAAACATGTCATAATAGGTTCTGAAACAGTTTGCAGAGCTGGGGTAGACCTTAAATAGTTTTGCATTAGAGCACTAGTTAAGAAACCAACTATAGGTTCGGCACCTGTAGCTCAGTGGCTAGGGCGCCAGCCACATACTCCAGAGCTGGGGTTCGAACCTAGCCCAGGCCTGCCAAACAACGACAACTACAACAACAAAATAGCCAGGCATTGTGGTGAGTGCCTAGAGTCCCAGGTACTTGGGAGGCTGAGGCAAGAGAATCGCTTAAGTACAAGAGTTTGAGGTTGCTGTGAGCGTGGCACCATAGCACTCTACCGAAGGCAACAGAGTGAGACTCTGTCTCAAAAAAAAAAAAAAAAAAAAAAAAAAAAAGAAACCAACTAGAGAAGTATCTTAAGTTTTAAATCTAGGTCATCCTATCTCATTGGGAGATCAGCCTAAGCAAGGGCAAGACCCTGTCTCTACCAAAAATAGAAAAACTAGCAGGCCAGACATAGTGGAACACACCTGTAGTACCATCTACATGGGAAGCTGAAGCAAGAGGTTTGGTTGAGCACAAGAGTTTGAGGTTGCTGTGAGCTATGGTGCCACAGCACTATACCCAGGGCAACACAGACTCCATTAAAAAAAAAAAAAAATGCAAGCATAAATTGGGTGCAGTGGTGCATGGAACAAAAGGAATACAAACTATTTGAAAACTATTGCTATTTTGTAAAAATTTATTATGAGTAGGCGTATTTGTTTTTTAGTATCATTTATATTCCCATGAATTCATATAAGGAATTTTTTCCTGTTATGGATAACCTGCCAGCAAAGTTAAGACTAAATTATACTTAACTAGACATATTAGAAAACATAAAATTTCCTATAATCATTTTTAACTTGGTGGTAGAAACAAGGGATAAAGGCAGGGATGCAAACAGAAAACATGAAATAATTTTAATTTTTTTCCAAAAATATAATTCAAAAATAAATAGGGAAAAATATTGACAACTGTTGACTAAATGGTGGTATATGGATGATCACTGTATTTTTCCTCCTCTATTTCTAAAAATATATAATTTTTTTTTTAAAAGGCCAGACACAATGGCTCATGCCTATAATCCTAGTATTCTGGGAGGCCAAGGTGGGTGGATTGCTTGAGCTCAGGAGTTTGAAACCAGCCTGAGCAAGAGCAAGACCTCATTTCTAAAAAAATAGCCAGGCATTGTGGTAGGTACCTATAGTCCCAGCTACTTGGAAGGCTGAGGCAAGAGAATCACTTGAGCCCAAGAGTTTGAAGTTGCTATGAGGCAACAAAGTGAGACTCTGACTCAAAGAAAAAAATACCACCAGTTTCCAGGGTGTCTCATAAAGTCAAGGACAGATTCAGTCTAGCCTCCTGCATTACACTAGACTGTTAACAAATATGCTACAGGTAGTATAGCCAAGGGTATAGGAGCCATTGGTTCTGGACACACATTGTCTAAGTATAAATCCAAATTTTGCCAGTTATTAGCTCTGATCTTGAGCAAATAGTATAAATGGACTAGCACCTCAATTTCTTTGTCAGTAACTCAACTACTTTGTCCTACCTCAAAAATAGACCCATTGAAAAACTACATGGAAAGTGCTTAGCACAGAATCTGGCCCTCAGGTAAATGCTAGATTACCACATTATTACAATGACCAAAGACTCTGATCCTGAGAGTTCCAATCAGACAGGAAAGAAGAATAAATGACATTACACTGAAGTTTGGAGATGCTAAGAATGCATGGTATTACATGCTGGTAATCCACCCCATGACAGACTCTGTATAATCCTGAGGGTACAGAAAAAAAGAATAAGTCACCTTACACAGAAGTCCAGGATTATTCAGATTGCAATGTATGAAAAATCAGTAAACCATATTTTGGTAAGATCATATAGAGCCCTTAGTCACCATCACAGTAACAACTAAACAATAAAGCCAATATTTACAGGACATTATACTATGGGCAGTCATTGTAAGAAACTATATAACTTTATAATGTAGTGGTTGTATAGTTTCTTATTTGCTCTCCCGTGTAGCAAGAGACTATTTCTATTCCCATTTTACAGATGAAGAAATTGAGGGTTGGCATGTTTACATAATTCGCTCAAGATTACAAAGCTAGTAACTGGCAGAACTGAGATTTGAATCCAGGCAATTTGCCACCAAAGCCTGCTTCTAACAAAACTATACACCTAAAACCTGGGCAAGTCACTTCACAAATTTCATCCTCTGTGAAATGAGAATCGTAGTCTGATATAAGTGTTTTCAGAAGTCTCTTCTAAACTTGTCTGGAAAATAATGCTATTTATTTTAGTTTTTTTTAAGTTATACTGTGATACCATCTTTCACCTTTTATTTCAGAGACAGAGTCTTGCTGTTTTACCCTGGCTAGTCTTGAACTCCTGGCCTCAAGAGACCCTCCTACCTCAGTGTCCCAAGTAACTGAGATTACAGACATGAGCTACTACACCCAACAATGCTATTGCAATCCCAATTCACAATATATAGAAAATATCTCAGCTCTAGTCCTTTCATGTACCTAGGCTTCCCTATCTTATACAGAATAATTCATATATATATAATTCCTACAATAAAGCGCCTCACCGTTCTTGAGTTCTGCAGGTGAGATGTACATCACCAGGATGTATCCGCCTGATAGAAAACCTCACTAGATAGTTCCACCATTAAGTCCCTTTGAATGGAGTCCAAAAAAAACCAGAATTAAAATGAATTCTTCTTACTTCTGTACTCTCATGAATCCCCAACAATAAATACATTAAAAAGAAAAAATAGAATGAATTCTTCTTGATAACACTAGAGCTACAGGGAAGTTTAAGACACCTAACAACACAAGTAGAGCTGTAGAACCTGAGTTAAGAGGTAGGACACTCTAACTTTCAGGACCCTTATACAAATGAGTTAAGAGGTAGGACACTCTAACTTTCAGTTTCCTTATACAAATGAAGCTGCTTTGAGATACACCTACTGTCTATGAAAGCAGTCACTGCAACCCAGAAAACCAATCAACTTTAGGAGAATAAGTTAGTATTCTTTTACAGGCTCATGCCTGTAATCCCAGCACTCTGGAAGGCGCAAGGATAGTAGATGGCCTAAGTCATGAGTTCGAAAACAACCTGAGCTACAGCAAGACCCTGTCTTTAAAAATAGCCCAGCACTGTGGCCAGCACCTGTAGTCCCAGCTACTGGGAGGCTGAGGCAGGAAAACTGCTCAAGCCCAAGAGTTTGAGGTTTCTTTTTTTTTTGCAATGTTTGGCTGGCACTGGATTTGAACCCACAACCTCCAGCATATGGGCCCAGCGCCCTACTCCTTTGGGCCACAGGCACCACCCAGAGTTTGAGGTTTCTGTTACATGCAATTCTTCTTAAGGCCAAATAAATAAACCTCAATTTTTAGTCAAACCTCTCCTCCTACATAACTTTTGGCAAATTTTTGCCTACTCAACAGCATCACCAAGGATAAAAGGAGACCAAACCCAATCTAGTCCACTTGGCTCTTATTAGCATCACAGGTGAATGGTTTGCTGAGAAACAATTGGCAATCTTCATACTACTTGTCAGTATCAGGTTAGGGAAAATTTTGTGGATTTAATCTCTCCTAAATTTCCATTTCAAGACATAATTAATCAAAAGCTAGTTGTATTCATATTTAGCTCCTAGAAAAGGTAGCACACTGTCAACTCCCAAACCTCCCCATAAGATAGATCCTCTAAGACTGGACTTCGGCAGAGAATATCAGAATTAAAAGAGGGATTGTTAGAAAAAGCAGGCCTCTCTGACCAAATGCAGCCTCACTGACCTACCACTCCAAAAATAAGCACATAGAAAAGTTCCAGAAAGCAAATTCCTCCTTTTCACTATCTACCAAACTAATCCTGTCCTGCAGTATCACTTCATTTTATTAAAATAAGCAAAGTTTAGAATGGGAAGAAATATACCTTAATATTAAAATCTTCCATTCCTAAAGGACCCCTATGAAAATTCAGCAAGAGCCTATCATTAAAAATTCCCACATAAACAATTTAAAAGTTTCATGGACTTGATCTGCCAAGGTTAAAAATCATTGTTCCAACCCAGAAAGTCATGTTCTTCTCAATCACCCCATCTCCTCCCTCTGGGATGAGGGCCACCCCAAACATCTGAAATGTAAAGAGCTACAAAATGAAGGTTCCAACCAGGCCATATCCTTTCAAACTACCTCTGTCAAATGTCAGTTCTGCCATCTTTCAGCATTGCTCAAAGGATTTCTGCTTCATTTCCTTGACCACCCAAACTGGGTCTTGTTCAAAACCTTCTTCTTTCCTCTTCACTTCCCTTCTCCTTTTTAATGTGCCTAGAAACTTACAGCCAAATCAATTTGAAGTGAAGGATAAGAATTTGCCTGAAAGCAAGTCTCCAGCCCCCATCCCTGCCCAACCCCACCATGAACATACACCTTTCCCACTCAAGATGTCCAGGACACCACCAACTGCTATGGCTGTAGATTGGATGAGAAAGCAAAAACAGAAATAAGGACACTCTCCATTCAACCTTTTTGTCTGAGCACTTCCTGGATTTTTAATTGGCATTTAACACCAAGACACAAGACTCATTTTTCATTAAAGTTGCAAGACTTTCACTTTGCCCAGTTTCAAGTGGTGTAATTGATCTGTATTGGCTTCTTAAATAACCCAAGTGGTGAAGGACACTGCAGCTTTAAATATTTCAGTGCTAGCTAGCAAATAGACTCCATTGCAATATGGCTCTGAAGGTCGTGTCCTATTGTTTCTTTTCTCTGCAAACCCCCCCCCAATTTCTAAATCCTTTTTCTAGGTAATACAGAAAAGGCTGCCCCTAAAATTTCCACTCTTCGACTTCCTTCCTTTACAGAGTTCCGGGTATTTATTGGAATCTCACACACATAATTTTCCCAGCAGGGGCAATATGCTGATAGTTATTAATGATTCTAGCATCTTAGCGAGACATAAACACATGTGTTCACATTAGTTTAACTGAGCATATGCAACTGTCTGAAATAGCACCACTCAAGGGTTGTTAACCTCTTTAAGAATAAAGCCAGGGTGGTTTGGGTGTGGACGGCTTTCAGGCGGCACCCTGAGCCTGGGATTGCATAACCTGAAATGTGTAGCTACTTAAAATAATAGGAATCTCAGTCTACTCTTTCTGGGACTATGCCAGCACCTTTACTTGTCACAGGAGGTCAAAATAAGAGCCATAAGCACAGTGAAGAAGAAAATAAACTAAAAGGAAAAAGTCCTTTTCTACTCTGACGGGGCGCCTGAGTAGAATTCCTCGAGCAGATTCTACCCACCCCACCCCCCACACCGTTCCACCTCCTGCCCCGAGAGTGTAACAGCCCCAGTGAACTGTGGGCTTTGGAAGGGGGCAGAGGAGCTGTACATGGCTGCCCTTTTTAAAGAACAAAAACGGGTGGGTGATTAAAAGGCAGAAAGGGCAAAAGGAGCGGGGTAGGAAAAAGGCTTGTGCAGGTGCAGCAGAGCATTACCTGAAATGGCAACAGATTGTTACCATTATCGGTCCGGAAAGCATTATCCTCCATCCAGGACTTGGAGGTGAGCGGGGCCGCTCGAGGGAACTTGGGCGGCGCTATCACGTTGCTGGAGAAGGGCTTTTTGAGAGGCGAGATAGGGTTCAGCGGAGAAGGCACCCCGACGCCTACGCCCACGCCCACACCAACAGCCCGGCGAGGGTCCCGTCCCGCCTGCAGGCCGCCCCAGGGGTTGGACGGTGCGCTCCAGGCGGCGTTCACGCTTTGGTGCGTGTTCCAGCTGGACGAGGCCGACGAAGCGGCGGCTGCGGCAGCAGCGGCTGCAGCGGCTGAAGAGGAGGACGGCTTGCTGGTCATGATGGGCTGGTGGCCATAGGCCGCGGCAGCGCTCCTCTGTGCGTAGGGTGCCTGGCTGGGGCTGGCGGGAGACCGGCGCTGTTGCTGGGGCTGCGCCTGCGGGGGCTGTGCCGGCTGCTGCGCCGGCGGCGGCGGGGGCTGTGCTGGCTGCGGCGCCGGCGGCTGCTGGTGGTGCTGGGTCTGCGCCAGACCGATCTGCGGGGAGAAGGTGCCTCCAAAGACTGGGTTGACATGGTGCGGGAAGTTCTGGAAGAGCATGGTCCCGTTGACTGGGGTGATCCCCTGGAAGAAGCTGTCCTCCACCGCGTTCGTGGTGCCCGTTGACCAGGTGCTGCCGAAGGACGGTGACAGCGAAGCGCCCGGTGCCGCGGGCTCCTGAGGCGGCGGCGGCTGCTGAGGTGGCTGATGGAAACTCAAGCCCGGCAGGAGCGGCGATTCCATCTGCATCTTGTCCGGGCAGTTGGAGGCCGGCGGGGCCGCGGCGGGGCTAAGGGCCGGCACTGCGCTGCTGTCCTCCGGCTTGGGGGTCTCTGAAGAGAGGGGCGTGGACGGGGCTTCGGCTGCGCTGGGCTCGGGTTGGGGCTGCTGCTGCCGCTGCTGCTGGGGCTGGAGCTGGGTTTTGCTTTTGTCCATCAGTAAATCATCCTGCATGGTTTGCGCAGCTGAAACGGAAAAAGAGAGAGACGCGTTATTGTCAATGTGATGATCATTAATGCCCCTAGCTGAAGCGGGCGGGTGTTTTACTTGCGAAAATCCAGTGCCACCGCTACTAGCCAATTGCAATGCAAATCCATAATCTCCCATTTAGAAGAACAGGTCGGGCTGGGGGTGGGAGGAGGCTGGCGCAAGGTCTCTAAAAATACTGTGAGAGCGTCTTCACCCTTTCTGATGTCTTGGTTCCTTTTCTGTATTAGTGAGAGATGTGCTTGTAAGACAGAAAAGACAGCAATTTCGCCACGTCTCTTTTTCCCTTCACCGGAACTCAGAGCATTCACCCTGCAATAAGAAACTGATTCTGGTTCCTGTTTTTTCCCAAGCACCACCCTCCCCCAGTTATTTGCATACGTCAATAAATACTGCTGCGTCCTTCAGCAAGGTTAAAAAGACACCGCACACACGACCCTTTGCCCCCCTTTCCCGAGCTCGAGCTTTGAAAACACAGTCTTAGCCCTCTTGATTAGCAAACTGCTTTCTTGCGTTGATAATTGTTTCATTTAGCAGCAGCGAACCACGAGGGAGGAAATCCTTGGCATTCGTTAGAAGGACTCGACTGCACAATCATTCTCTGGTCTCCCAGTAGCTGCAGCTACTCCATTTTGTTAGGAGACAGAAAAAAAAAGTGTTTTAAAGGGGTAAAAACCTACTGAAACGTTTGGCAGTGTTAGCTTCTTGTTACTCTCAGGATTACGGTTTTTATGTTTATTCTTTAATTTTCTCTTCTCCAGTTCTGGCTCACAAGAGATTTCTTGGCATTTCAGTGCTTCAGGTTTCAACAGAAGCCTGAGAATTTCTCTGCAGAGTGCAGAAATGCTTCTGGTTCGATTTAAGGGGTGTGTGTGAGAGAGAGAGAGAGAGAGAGAGACAGAGAGAGAATCTGTGAGATAGGGTGGGGGTGGGGCTTTACAAAAAACCCTTGGAGACTTAAGTAGACGGTCAAAATAATTCTGGAGTTGCCAGATCTTCGTTTTTTGAATCCTCCTGCTGCCTTGGTCACAAGACTTTAGCAAATTTAGAATCCATTCTCTTATCACTAGTATTAGCAGTGAAGACTATGGTTTGAAGACCCTGAATTACCATATGCTAGCAAAAATGTTAAAAATAGAGGAGTACAAAGTCCCAAATTCTCATACATTGTAATTATAGTGCCTTGCCATCACTGCTTCATTTAACCATATAAGGAGTGTATGGTATTTTCCATTTCACATAGAAGGGCTATATTCACCTCTGCCATACAGCCTGTTTTCTTATTCAAGGATGAAAATTAGTAATCACTCAGAACCTAGAGATTTCCATACATGTAATTATCATTGAGTTAGATTGTCCCTTAGAATATGTTAATTGCTTTAAATATATGAATATTACAGTGCTGAGACCCCGAAAACAAATATTTTGAAATGCTAAAGGAACATATGACAGAATACACAATTATTTTTAGGTGATGATTCAGTATAATTGCAACAAAATTGCAACAAAGTTATTAAAATATTTAATGCAGTTAATTAACTCAGATATTTGGAAAAGCACCTTTTTCACTTGTAAAAGGGCATTCAGATACAAAAGCTCTACTAATTATCTTCATGATAATAACTATTGTTTGTTTGTTTGTTTTTTTTTGAGACAGAGCCTCAAGCTGTCACCCTGGATAGAGTGCTGTGGCATCACAGCTCACAGCAACCTCCAATTTCTGGGCTCAAGCGAGTCTCCTGCCACCGCCTCCCAAGTAGCTGGGATTACAGGCGCCCGCCACAACGCCCGGCCATTTTTTAGTTGCAGCCGTCCTTGTTGTTTGGCGGGCCCGGGCTGGATTCGAACCCACCAGCTCAGGTGTACGTGGCTGGCGCCTTAGCCCG